>LIEC01007036.1:0-11468 GCA_001925005.1 Drosera capensis
ATTATAGCAAGGGGATACCGTAAACTAACGCGTGATATACTTGAGTAACTATCAAAAGATCCTTGCCACAAGTTTGTTTCCCACGTAACATGTTTAAAGTATCACTACAACGCTGGAGCAGCTTGTTATAACTGTCACAGATTTGGTTACATAGAACAACAAAATGATCCTCTAGTGAGAAGGACCATAGCGAAGTATTTCCATTAACAGCATCGACGAACACTGAAGTGGCGAACTCAGATTACAGTCATCTACTCCTACACTTTAGGCATCCAGAATCTCATATTACAGTAATAACAAGTTCAACGTAGCAGAATTGATCAACCACAAAAAAATTACGAGAAAACCAACGAAAGAGGAGCTGAAGTACCTGCATACTTCCCAACAAACGCAGACATGGTTAAATGTTACAGTAAGCTGCCGGCAGAAATATTCCTCGTCACAAGCTTAGCTCAACCATCATTCCCTCGATATATATAAGATCACTTAACAGGAAAATCGGAATAATTGAACACAAAACTACTAGCCACGTGTCACGAGATAACCAATGGAGGGCTGTCATCCTGCAGAGATAGGAATGATGGGCTCCTCTCTCTGCCATGCGGCGGCTGACATGGTCTTATCGCTTGGTCGGGTATCAGCGTGTGGAATAGGTTATTTGGCCTTAAACCCTGCATTTTCTCGCATATTTGGCATATACTTCTAACAGATGTGAAGCTACGTGCAAATGCATGAAAATGTGTGGCCATGATATGGGTAAGCCGTTGCTCATAATTGGCCATAGGACTAGTTCATTTCAATCTCAATCCAAACCCAAATCCTAATCATAAAGTGTGGTAGCCAATGTTTTTTTTCTTTTTTTACAACAGGAAATCTCGAAGGATTTTCCCGCAAATCCGAAGAACCTTTCCTCTTCTTGGGAGTTGATTGAGCGGCCAAAATTCGCTTGACTCGTGCAATCAAAGACAATAGCAAAAGGACGCTGTGGGCAAGTCAGAAACTAATTTATAAAGGAGCTTTGATAATATTATTGCAAAATCCACGAACAACAGCAGAGAATAACGGTTCCTTGATACTCAAAATTTTCCTCTCATTGGGGAGGCTCAGATGCTTAATGTACAACAGTACAAACCAGAGTTCCCCATCTAGGCTATAAGAGAGGAGGAACAACTGCTTATGTATTGAACATCGAAGCGGTGCCACATTACGTTCTCATTCGTCATCAGTGCCGAAGTATCTGTCTCCAAACTCACCCATACCAGGAATGACACGGAAATCTTTGTTCAAACCAATTTCAATCTCGGATGTCACAATCTTTATTCTTGGGAAGGTCTTGCAAACCACATGTACACCTTGAGGTGCCTGAGGATGAAAAGTGGAAATTTATGTTATGACTAGCAAAATGGATGCAGGGAAGAAGAGCTGCTGCAAGATATTTCAGGTCATCACTGGTAGTAAAAATGAGGTATTAGTCTTTTACCGAAATGAGGTTAAGAAAAATGATGTTTGATTCTGGTACACCTTTCTTTACGAGTAAAGATATGGCTTGGACAGCAGAATTTCCTGATACAAGGTTTGAAATATTAGGAAAGTTCATGCTCATAAGTATATTTCAACATACAAGTACCAAGAAGAAAAATCGCAGTTTGATCTTGCAATAAAAGGAAGATGGACCGTTATGAAAACAGTTTCATGGGAGATGACATATTTGTAAAAAGCTATACAGTAGCAATGAGATTGGACCTCTTGCAGAAAAATCCATCAAAACGAGAGACTGAGAGCTGACAAACCTGTTCCAAGGATTGGATCTAGAAGTAGCACATGCCTCTCTGCAATATCTTGTGGAAGTTTTTCATATATTAGCTGCCACAATTTCAGAAGATATTTATTATCCAACCAATGTCAAAGTTTATTTCGACGTACCCAAACAGAGCAACATGCATAATTGCAATTAAAAAAAAAGTGTGATTATCATGATCTAGAGAGACACCTGTTGTCCGTTGTCTCCTTCCCTGTGTATTAGGATCTTTCCTATCTTAATACCTTTGCAACATGCTCGCAAAGCATTTTCCATGCTCTCCCCACTGGATCAAAATAAGACCATAAGCACAGGTAACAGATAAATTAGGACTTGCCAATCAATAAACAAAGCAACAGCAGAACACACAAAAAAAAAAAAAAAGGTTCTAGCAATAAGACCTTCTGATGACGGATACGCCACATAATCTCTTGCAGAAATCCACACCAGTATATACAGATTCTGAAACAAAAAGGAAAAAGGAATCAAAATCACTACTACAAAAAGTTCAGTTATCTGTAAGAACCAGCAATCTCAAAATCACAAGTCGCATCTGCTGAAGAAACATTATGGAGAAATGCTGCACTGAAAACCTCAAAATCACAGCATGCGTAAGGGAATATTTGTGAACAGATGCTTTACATGCATGCCTTAGGAAATACTCAAGAGAGGAAAAAAAGCAACAGGACATGTTGCCTAATAGGTATGTATCAGCATATAAAGCACTTGAGAGGAGAAAACTAGAAATCAAACTATGGGCGTCCACTCACCAGTTGGGGTGATAACCTGCTTCTCTGTGAACGGAAGATGTCCTAGACCATGCTCAACCACCTGATCAACATAAGAACTCCATGAGCAGATGTCATCAAGATTATCATGGAAAGGTAAGAAGTTGAATTGGAAAATGGCTAGAGAAAAACATACTCACCAAGCGAATCAACCGATCAGAATAAAAGACAAAATCATGTTTTGTTGTTTGGGCATCTCGAATAAGAGTGTGCATTCCTCGTATCTAAAGCAACAGGAACCAAACTATTACAGGCTTTAATACAATAGAAATTCAGCACAGCTAAATAGTGTTTGAGGGCTTACTTGGAATGTTGACTGTATAACATATAGATTAGGGTATATTTTACAAAGATCATGTTGACCCAGTTTTGTACGGATATGCTGCACAATTAGATCAACAGCGACATGATTGTCACCACCACGAGGGATAATGATATCAGCATACTTCTTCGTTGGAAGTATAAAATCATCAAATGCGGGCTTCACGAACTTCGAGTACTGTATATACGAAAAGATAAATTGTCAACATTTCAAGTAACCCAGAAATTGAAGAAACTGAAGACAGTAAAAAAAAGTGGCTAAATTGTAAACATCAGGCCTCTCTAAAGACTCGTAATGGTGGTAACCTACTAATCGTCTAAGTAAAGCATGATCTTCATAAAGAAAAGTGAAGTAGACATCCAGTTATACAAGAAAATATTAGTCAGAAGAGAGTGTTAACTATCTCTAACTGGCCAAAAAATGTGAAAGCCAAGAAGCAGGATTCATTATCTAGCTCCAGAGGGAGTTGTTCCTGCAATGGTATCTTTTAATCCTAAATCAGGTCATCTATCCATGTTGCTAGATCAGCTCTTTTTCTTGTTGAAAGAGTTGATATCCAAATTAGCACTACCTAACCTGATCAAGTACAGTACCAATATCTTTAAGGCGATCAATATGACAGTTTTGAGTCCATTGATGATAAAAATGAATCAGTTAGCAACAAAACAGAAATGCATCTAGTCCAAAAAATTGGGGATGAAGAATATCCAAACGGAGTGATATTTTTACAGTTCAGCCACACTCATAGACTAGTAAAAATAATGAGGACAAAACGTATTAAAAGAAAGATGAGGAAAAATCGAGGAATTGTCAACAGGTTTGAATCTTGACCAGTGACTTGCCACTGACTGAGAAAGAGAGGCCGCTTGTTCGTGCATCACCTGCAATTTCCACGAAGAAAGGCAAAGGCAAAAAGAACAAAAGATCAGCAACTTCCAATGACCACAAGATCGATCACGGGAGCGTAAACTTCCCAGAAAGTGGGATCACCTTTCCATCTATTAATAGCTGAACAAGTAGAGGCAGAGAAGCAAGGAAATGGCTGCTTGCTGGTTTCTCCTACTCAGTTCACTCTCTTGCAGCACCTCTTAGCAAGGAATCCTCTTTGCTCTCCTCGCCCTCGTTGCCGTCTTCGTTCCCTTCTACATGATCAAGGTTATAGGGTAAACCGGCTCAACTTCTCATCATCATCATCTTCTTCTTCTCATAACCTTCTGCACTAGTACAACATAGCAGTAGAGGCAAACTTGGCATTTTACAGAAGTTATTATCCTTTTACTTGTATCACAAGGTGCGGCGGGCAGGAAATACTGGAAAAATCATGGCAGGCATGCCTACTGCAGAGATTTGTGACTTTAATGCTGATCTTCTAAGAGATGGAGAAGTACGAGTGCTTCATCCTATATTCCATATCTATGGCCGGAGACGGGCTTTTTCTGGACAGATTGTGACCGTCAAAGTATTCGAGGACAATGTTATTGTAAGGGGGCTTATTGAGAGCAAAGGCGACGGAAGAGTAATGGTCATAGATGGCGGAGGAAGTATGAGGTGTGCATTACTGGGAGGAAATCTGGGGCAAATAGCCCAGAATAGGGGTTGGGCCGGCGTCGTGGTGAATGGTTGCATCAGGGATGTGGACGAGATCAACGGCTGTGATATAGGGGTTAGAGCTCTAGGATCACATCCTTTGAAATCCAAAAAGAAGGGACACGGCGAGAAGCATGGCCCTATATATGTGGCTGGAGCTTTGATCCGTGATGGCGAGTGGCTATATGCAGATGCAGATGGAGTCTTAGTCTCAAAGAGCGAGTTAACAGTCTGAAGTCCAAAAAAAGAACGTGTAATATGCATGTCTTAGTTACCATGCGCAAATTCAATAATTTCCTAACCAGGATGTGCATTTCCTCCTAGAAGAGAATTTCGGACTGAGTTCTCGGCTATTCATTTTGCTTTGTTAATCACAGATTCTGAACCTATATCAAGCTTAAAATCCATTTGATCGTTCCCCTTCGTCAAGCATTTCAACCATCACAATCGCAGGATCCAAGATCTTTAGTAAGAATTCCGTACAGTAATGTAAAGAACATGAAATCAATATACGATTAAAATTCAGAGATATTAGGCAGCTAGAACTCAATCAAAGCCTGAAAAAATATTCCGAAATCTTGTCACTTTATTCTTATAAATTTGCATAAGACAAGAACATCTTATTGCAAAGAAACGTATTGACAAACAATGACAGAAACATAGGAACAGTGTACATGGAAGTATATTGTAAGCAAAAAGTAACAAAACCTGGAAAAGGAATTGGTGATGGCAAACCAAAATACTGAAACAAAAACAAAGAGACATAAAAAGTAAAAACAAGGATCCACATGGTGATTCAAGAACGCTCGAATCATTTGATTCTATAAGGCAAAGAAAAGAAAGGATTCAGTCTTTACCGACATGACTGACACAAGGAAACCCATGCACATATTTGCAATGGTACCTTTAAGAAAAATTCTGGCATGATCCGCGAGTGTAGGAATAGATCATTCGGACATGCTTCAACTTCCAGCGTTCTTCACTATTTCTCGGGAGCTTCCTGGTAAATTCCACTGGCATATCATATAGAATAAACTCTTTGAGGCTGCGGAGAGTTTCAATTCTGTGCGGAAGATTAATCAGGTTAGGACAGTTGCTAACGGTCAGCTTCTCGAGCATTGGCATTGCCCTTTCAAATATCAGCATGTTTTCCAGCTCTTCAAAGCGCTCAATATGTAAAATTTTCAGCTTCTGGAATGAGTTAGCACTGAATATCATCATGTCGCCCAAGAAGGCACTAACCATCTCCAACTCCATTAGGTTAGGCAAACCTGCGAGGGCATCAACCGGGTTCATCTCTTGAGTTAGCTTTGACCATTTCAGGTGAATTTTGACAACACTATGGAGGAGAAGAGTCCAACTCGGAAGGCATTTTAAACGCCCTTTTAGATATAGATACTGGAGTGGCATGGAATACGACTCAGGAAAGTCATCTAACTGCAGATGCTCGTCCTCGCTTCTCGACCTTATATCTAGAACGGAAAGCTTAGGCATCTTCAAGATGCAGTGACACAGTCTCTTTCCATCTTCGCTTCGAACGTCAATCAGCCCAAGCTCCTGTAATTGATCAAGGGTTTCTAGTTCTTCAAAAAGGTCGGGGCTTTTGTTTGCCTCTATGAGTGATAGTTTCTGCAAATGACGCAAACCACTGATTCCTTTTGGCATCTCGACCCCTTTCACATTGTCAAAGGAACCTTGGTCCTCTCCCTGGCGACAGACCACGACGTACCGCAGCTTCTTAAGGCAGCAAACCTGTTTTGGGAGCCTGGTAACAAGAGTGTGCTTCAGATCCAAGAACTCGAGATAGTGAAGGTTCTTGATGGAGCTTGGGACCAACTTGACTTTCGTGCGCCTCAAACTTAGGAGCCTTAACAGAGTAATTTCTACAACGGCTTCCGGGAAATTCTCCAAGGGTGCACCTTCCAGATCTAGGACCTTCAACAGCTTAAATCTGTGAAGAAATTTATGAATCTCATTGGAACCAATTCCATCAAACCCAAACATGAATAACGAACGAACACAGACCAGTGTCATGCCTCCGATTTTTCTCAAGCTCGAGGAGACACCATGAATAGATAGGCGCCGGCTTTTCTCGTTGGAACTGTGGCTATGTCCTGCCCATGTTTGCATGACAACAGCAAAACTTTCCTCTTTAGATAGATCAACAAGAAATTCACGCACCAGGTTCACAGCTTGGCAAGAGATAACTCGCCCATCGCAGTCTCTATTAACAGCAAGAACCAACTTTCTTCCGATCAGCTCATTCAGGTTTTCCTCAGCAACATCCTCCAGAGATCTGTTGCCAACCTCCTTCACAAATCCTTCTGCAACCCACGTACGAATGAGCCTCCCACGCTGTATAACATAGTCTTCAGGGAACACGCAGAGACTCAAGAAACAGCTCCTAAGATTGCAAGACAAGTCCCTGTAGTACGTCCTTAACATCATCTGGATTCTCGTCCTCGTAGGCTCCGACCTCAGTATCTCTGATCCAAAATTAGCAAGCACTTTTTCCCATTCTGCGGTCAACTGGCGCTTCGTTGACATAAGACTACCAACCTCTGCAATGACAAGAGGTAATCCTTCGCATTTTGCAAGGATTCTGCTCGCCACATCTTCCAAATCTGGAGGACAAGCTCCACGGCTAAGCCGGAAAGCTTTTTTGCAGAACAGGGTCCATGCATTCTCCCATCCCCACCCATGTACTTCATGTATACTATTATCGTCTGTCAAGCAAGAGATGGCCACACTACGTTTCCGGGTGATGACAACTATTTTGCTGCCGGGGAAACTATTAGGCAAAGCTTGTATGATCATTCTCCAATGTTGTTCACTCCCCACATCATCCAGAACTATCAAGTACCTTTTCCCCCATAGAAAGTCTCTCAAATTGGAGGATACATCTCCATGAAGATTGCCAAATTGTAATAGCAACCCCGACAATAGGCGATCTACATGGAAAGAACCCGAGAGGGAAATCCAGCCACGACAATCAAAATAACCAATAACCTCATCGCTGTCGTAAACGCTTTTCACAAGAACAGTTTTGCCAGATCCACCAAGACCCTCAACTGGAATAATGGAGCGCTCCATGCGTCCGTCAGTCAGCTGCTTGATGAGACGCTCCTTCGCAACCTCGATGCCAACTTCTTCATGTGCTAGGTGAGTTGCCGATGACTCTCCTGTTGTGTCAAAGTCGGAAACCGTTGCATTTCTGAGCACTTGTGCGAGTGAAGAATGAGAGTCTACCAGGTGCTTCATCTCCTCTGGAAGGCTTTGAATCCTGGATTGGATCTCACGAACAGGCCACCAATGCGTCATATCATGAGCGACTTGGTATCCCCTTTGGACAAATTGAATCCTGGAGAATTCACGAGGAGCATGCATCATGAACTCGTCAAGAGCATCTTCCATCTTATGTGCCATATCGCGAGTCTGTTTCACTAGGACTTTCTTCCCCTCCGTAACCTGTCCTCCTTCGGCATCCTGTAAGCAAGTATCCAGTAAGTACGCCTGGATGCTTGTCCATGATATCTTGATTCGTTGAACATCAGCAATAATAGCTTGTGGGCGATTGAGTTCTTGTTCAAGAAAGCTTAGGACCCTCCCAGCCAAGTCTATGGCAACCGTGACAGCACTGTCGGCCATCTCAGCATAGCATTACACGGAACACTACCAGCGTCATTGTTGAGGAAGAGAACTGCAAACTCAATATAAATAGTAAAAGAATAACACCAACAGCATAACAAAAATACTTTGGTAAAAACCTAGTAGGCAAGACATTCCAATTAGCTAAAGAATGAAAACAAACTTGTTTGATAAATCCAGCATTGTATCAAACCTGATTTTGAATATGTGAAACAAAGAGACTACAACAAGAGCAACTGCATCAAATAATAAGAATCATCTAGGCAACTTCACTATGCATAGTGCATACCCTTCTCTCAATCAATGAAATTTTATCTATATTTCTGTGGTGAAGCTCATTGCACAAGCTGCAAATAGCCACGACAGTGGGAGCAACCGGCACAAAATTTGGCCCACATTGAAAAGTCTTGACGTATACGAATCAGGCAATTATCATTGCACCTAGACAATGCCAAGTATTGCCCCTGTTGACTTGGTGACTTGGTGACTTGGTCTATGCATTCCTAATACAGTAACGAGGTAAGAAAAGGTCAAAAGTATATTCTCCAAAATGACATCAGGTGGACAAAAAGATATGACTTCATCAGCGAGTCACAAGGCAATCTATGCGGGTAAAAGCGGCAATGAATTCAGCAATTCGGATGTACTCAATGTGTGTGACTTGGTATCCCACATTGATCGTGGAGGAAAAAAGGAGTAACATATAGGTATGAACAATACATAACGTCAAAGCTTGTCATCGCCATATGATACGACGAATAAGCTGAGTCACCTTCATCGCTGGTCGAAACACTACAGCTGAATCCTAAAGGAAACTTCACAGATAACTGAAGCGAACCTTCTCAATACAAATTTCGGGTCACAGCAATAAGTTTCAATAACCAACGTAGTGAACAGAAGACTCCGATATAAAAACCACCCAGCACTAAAGGGAAGTGAGAATGTATGGAATGAAGCAGCCCAATACAAAGTAAGAATTAGATACAAAAAGCAGATTCATATCAATCACATTCTCAGCAAAATGCGCCCGAATCATTACGTGAGAAAATACATTGGCCTCAGAAAAGAGGAGAATTGAGATAAAGAACCTTATTTCTGATGAGTCAAGTTCCATTCAGCTTCTATCCAGCAGCAACTTCAGAAGGTGTCTTTGCTACAATGGACAAAGCATGGAGTCCATTATGCAATTCATCTTGCAACAACGAATAGATCATCCGATGCCTCTTAACAAAGGTCTTCCCCTCAAATGCCTCCGACACAACATACACGTTCAAATGAGTCTCCCCGTCCGTCCTCCCTCTCATGCCAGCATGCCCGGCATGCTGATATGAAACGTCCTCGATCACCAGTTCTACCGGCTTCAGTTCCCTCTCCAACTTCTCCCTGATCCTCTCACCCTGACTCCCCAAACTGCGATTTGATCCCGAATCACCACCACCACCCAATGACCCATTATCAGAACCACCACCAGCATCGCCACCTGCATCATCATGAGCTTCCAACCCCGGCTCCAAACCAACCCCATTAACCCGATCAAGACCCTTATTCGAATGCCGAACGACCGCCTCAGAACCCGAGCTTTCTCCCTTATTCACATCAACCCCATTGACAGCCTCAGCATCCAAAATGAGAGCTTTCGTCTGCATAAGTCTAAGCATATTAAAGAACCCATTATTCCTAGGTCAAGCTCTGCTGAAGCCCCAAAAGGGTCACAAACTCTGGCGAAACGCGCAAAATCTCGCTGGCGAGTCGACCCGAAAGCCCTTTCGTCAAAACCGGATCCGATTCGGCCTCGAACCACACATTCCTATCATCATCCAGCGTTGCCCTGACCCAAACCTGTGAGACGCAGCCTTGTACCTTGTTATCATTGGTCTGATACTTCTTGTCAAAGGTTGGGAGTATCTGGGAATAGAAGAGGAGTTGCTGGTACTTCGCTTTGGGTTCTTGCACTGATTGGAGGAGGTCGATGATTTCTTGGACATTTGGGGGAAATTGTGAAGATGGGGTTGATGGGGAAGACATTGATTGGTTTTGTGGTGAGGCGCTGGAATCAGATGGGGCTGTGGAGAGAAATGGAGAATTGTTTGGGTTTGGGTGGGATGAGGGAAATTAGGGTTTTGGAGAGAATGAGATTAGGGTTTATGAATTGGGGGAATATGGATGCGAGTAAGTGGAAGGATGAAGAAATCACACTTGGAAACTGGGAAGATAGGTTGACCTTTGTTCTTCACCACTTCGAATCTGCTTGCTTGGTTAGATAACGGAAAAAGGATTATGTGCAACCGACTGGGAAATAGATTGTCGTAGAAGCATCTCATCGTATATTTCAATTTTCAATGTTTGATAGTATTTGATATTTTTTTAAAAAAATTTGGTTTTTTTTTTCTTTTTAAAAAATAATTTCTGCTCTTAAGAAAAATAAGAAATTGTTATTTTTTTCGTTATACATTAATCATAATCTTTTTTGTATTGAATTAATATAAAAAATATAATTTTTTATTTTGATAATCTTTTGATATAAAAAACTATAAAATCAATACTAGTGCTATAGTAAACTTTACTATAACAAAAAAATATTTTTTTCATCAAAATCTACACAAATTCAAAATTCTTATAAATTTTCATACTGTATCAAAATATTTTAATAAATACGATACAGAGTAAGTATATGTCATTCTTCATCCTATGTTTTTTTTAAAACTTTTTTTAAAACATTTCAGCACGGCATGCCATTTAGCAAATCTCGCACCGGCCTTATAGTATTGGGCTAAATAAATGTCCTAATAAAATGGTGATTTACGGATGTTAGTATCTATTGAAGTTAGTGAATACTCGCCTAGACATATTTATATAGGATGCAGTAGCACCCCTTGTTTGCACAGCTGATTTTAGATCCTGACATTCAAGATATGTCTTCCGCTAGATATTGCATACAAATGCAAAGCCACAGATTCAACAGCACCTTGCGCCGAGGGAGTCAAAGCCCTGGGTGGTGGTCTCGCCATTGTACCAGCGAGCTCAACGGTGCCCTTGTCCACCTTGATACCGGGGATGACACCAGCTTCGTTGAGGACGTCGACGAAGGGCTTGCCAGAGGCAGTTTTCTGATAGAGAGTTTCTTCAAATAAGATGACACCGGATAGGGAGGTGAGGGCTCGAGGGGCGGCGAAGAGTAGCACGCGGAGGGCTTGTCGGTTGGGCTCAGTGTTCTCGACATTGATGCTCGAGAGGCGTTTGCCGATCGTGCCAGTGTTCTCATCGGCTGCCAGGATGCCTTTGCCAGGGGTCGCAATGTACTTCGCTGTCTTGATCAGCTCATCTG
>LIEC01007038.1:0-64412 GCA_001925005.1 Drosera capensis
TAAATAGTGAAGATACAGTGCAGAGGGTGTCACTAGTTTGCAGAAGACCAAATTTTGTAGTAGCGTCCAGAGTTTGGATCTATGCAAAGGATCTAGGTTCTTTATCTTTTTTTACAAGTTAGAGAACTTGTAAAAAGAAGTTTCTTGTAAGCTCAAACAAAAAGATAGTGATACTCACCTCTTGGCTTTACTATACTGGTCACCATGAGAAGAATAGACTAAGCTCTCGATTATCATTTGATATCTAGTGTCGGAACCAGTATAAATATTATGTCTATTACTTTCCTTCACTGCATTAGTATTTAGAATTGTTAGAAACAAATCAATACACTCAAAGAGAGATAAAACTCAAACGAGTTTGAATTCTCTACTGCAGATCACCAACTGTCATCTGCAAACTACCAAAGAAGTCTTCATAGAACAGTGGTCTATAAAGAACTAGTATTCTGCATCAAAATTTTGAATAAATTTTTGAAACAACCTATTCATCCCCCCCCCCTCTAGGTTGAAACTTAGACCTTACAATTGGTATAAAAGCCTGACTTTCCAGATTTAACAGTTTGTGGAAAGACAAAGGTCAGTATTTGAAAAGGAGTACTAACAGTTTTGTTTGTGTGAAGAAAAATGGCACCGCAAAAGTTTCTCGAATGTCCTAACAGTGGAGAACCTCCAACATGCTCCTTCGACAAGTTTAACCACTGGAAACTGAGAATACTTGCACATCTCAACTGAATAGACGAAAGAATGCAAGACATTGTCTTGGAAAGACCTCATGTTCCAATGGTGCCAGATCTAAAGGATCCAATAAGACAAGTACCATGACCGAAATCCCTCTGGTCAAGAGAGGACTGGGATCTAGAAATGGTTGATAGGAAAGCTATAAATCAAATATTCAAATCTCTTGATGATAACATGTTTGAGATAGTGATTCATACGACCACAACAAAGGAAGCCTGGGAGGCTCTACTGCTAAGAAATAATGGTCTTGTGATTGTTCATCTTCTCTTGCCATGAGACGTAAATGAGCATTTGATATGATATTGCTTTACCTGTGGAAAAATTGGCAACAAGTCCTTTCAATGTTGGAATGCTCACAAGAAGATAATTCAAGTGTGGGTTCCAAAGGCTAACAAATGAGGACCCATATAATTGGGTACCATGTACAAGCTCTATATGTTTTCAAGCTCTATACGATTAATTGATGACTGCAACTACATAACGGTTAGAAAAGGTACTAACAACTGTCATATTTCCTAAACGAGTATAAAAACTGTAGATTTTCAATTAGAAAATCACTTTACTCTCTAATCACTCTCTCTCTCTAACAAACGCTCAAACTCTCTCTCTTTCTAAACTCTTGAGTACTCTACTATATGAAATCGAACCCCTAAGTTCTTGACAAATACTTCAATTCAATTTCTAAAACACCGCAATTCTTTCAAACTACTTTAAAAATGGCCAACACACCATCTAGTTCATCAAAGAAAAGCTAGAAATCCTATGAATCTCAGAGGAGTCGTCGAAAAGATTTGAACTTGAAACAAACGTTGTGTTTGACTTCATTTCAATTCGGGAAGCGCAAGAAGAAGTCAGAGACATAGCTGACTTGATCGAAGAGGCTGGACTCAAGTCTCTGTGTGAACGAATAGGCACAATATATGATGATGAAATTCTGGACTTCATCAAGAAGGGGTAAGTTGCAGACAGTCTTGAGCAAATCACATACACCTCTACTGCAAAAGGAATAACCATCCAAGTGAACTTTGATGACTTTGCACAATACTTCAATATTCCAAATAAAGATTCAAGAATCATTCCATCAGAAGTTGTCAAGCTGGGAAGGCAAGTAATGCTCAGCCAAGACAGATGGAATGAGGAGATAAGAACAATGAAGAAATTCTTATCAAAAGAACACAAATTACTTGCTGATATTGTGAAGAAAGCCATTCTCTCCAGAGAATCCAGCAAGGATAAAATAACTTTCGATCTTTACAAAAACAAGAGTAAACAGGGCCAGTTTACTCATGTATCAACTTGCTAGATCGGTGAAGGACAGACTACCACTATTCGGAAGGGTAAATAGCATCCTTCTAAAACAGAAATTAAAGCTCTCAGATAAAGAAGGAAGGCCATGGAACCAATCCAAGAAAATCAACATCAAAAAGATAGGAAAAGCGCCCTCAGGACTTATATAGAAGCCTGCAGACTAGCCACAGAAGCCTGTGGAACTGCACACCAGACGGAAGGCCAACTATACCATTGTGGTAGTGTAGACTACTACAGTACAGACTCGATCTGCAAAGAAGTAGACCAAGAAGAAGCCAGCTCAACCGAAGTTCAAGAAACTAAGAGCAACAAGGAGGAAAATCATTGTGCATACCTTCGATAAGGAAACCATATCCGATAAGCCTGTTGTAGATCCAATCAGATTCAATAAAGCAGAAACGCAGTCTGCACTAGTGTAGAGTGAGGAAGTTATTGATCAGTCTGCAATAGTGCAGACTGGGCTAATAATTAAGCCCTCTTCATTAAGAATTCCATCAAAAGTAACTGACATTGCCGCTCTTCATGATGCGAATATTGCAATTCAGTTCTTGAAGGCAGGAGCAGGTGAAGACTTGAAGAACCTGATCTTGGATAGGTTGTGAATAGGTTGTATAAGACTGCATTTTTCTGCGGAATACTTGTTTTGTGCAGAGTATTGCTCTATGCAGACTAGGTAGTCTGGAGATAATAATTGGTAGTCTGCAGTAGAGACTTAAACCTCTTTGATTTTATCCCTTTCAGGCTGTGATGATCTATTAGAGATAGTTCTAAATATGAATGTAATGAAAAGAAATAGATAGACACAGTATTTATACTGATTCAGACACTCGATATCAAATGATGATCAAGAGCTTAGTCCAGTCTTCCCTTGATGACCAGTGTAGTCAAACCCAGAGGAGAATATCACTATCTTCTTGTTTTAGATTACACGAGACTTTCCTTTTACAAGTTATCTAACTTGTATGAAAGATAAAGAACCTAGATGCTTTGCACAAATCCGAGCTTTGGACTATGCTGCTAGATTTTGTTCCTCTGTAGACTAGTGACACTTTCGACTCTATCTTCACGACTTAGCTTTCTTGAGTAATCTTTGAATTGCTAGATTGCTTTGCACTTTTTTGCTTTTCAATCCACGTTCAATAGCACTTCTCAATAAGCCTCACCGGTTCCCTTTTAAAGGCTCAAGGAATGAACCTCTATAGGCAATGCACTCTTTCTAGAAGTCCACTCATGTCCCCCCCATCTCGTTCCTGATGCTGGCAGTCAATTATCCACAGAAACTGTGCCATTGCTACTTTAACTCTAATCCTCGCTTGACTGACTTCAAACGTCTAACCCCACCCTGTCAATTGCCTCTGCTGCAATGGAGTCTACTCCGACTTCTAGTCTGCATCCAGTCTCTGTTGCAACCATTGTCTACACTCGGATCTGACTCAGTTCATGCCTTGCCATGTTGGTCCTCGTCTGCAGTCCTTTATCCTGAAGTCTTTGAGTTCTTTTGTTGCTTACCAATGCACTAGTTGTTTATCCAAAGTCCTCTGTAGTAGTCTGCATTTGGTGGCTTGTAAGATCTTCATTCATCTACAACCGTTTGCTCACTGGCATCTGACCTAGACTACAACCTCCTACTTGATTTCTAGCCTAAACATACTAACTACATTATAACTAATACATCTAAGTTTTGTTATATCAATGTCTATACAAATGGAGGGATTGCGCGTTCCTATCAATCTCCCCCTAAATTGATGCTAACAAAAACTTCTATGTAATACAACAAGTATTTACTTTTCTTACTAACTTAGTACAATTTGTTGAACCTTAGTTGTACTTTATTACATTGTTAGTTACAATATAATAACATAAATTGAGCAATCTATGTATTACCTTTGATGCTCTTTTCCTTTGCTTTGTTTGTGTCTTCTTTCCTTATCACTTTCTCTGTTGCGTTTCCGATGCGTTTCCTCATAATCTTTTATTAAGCATCCTTTTCGTTCCTCATAAGATTCTTCCCTATGAAACTTAGAGCTCTTTGGCTCCTTCCCTTGTTCATAGGAGCTTTTCCTTTTGGCCAAAGCAGATTTCTCCCCCTGAGGCTTCTGCTCCTCGTCTCTAGAGTGTTTCTCCCCCTTTTTATTAGCATTAAGGGTGGAGGTTTGTGTTTCAAGAGCACTTCTAACGCCCTTGAGTTCGAAAAAGATATTTTTTTGAACAACCTGTAATTTGGTTTCGAGAAGACCAAATTTGATGTCATTGATGCGCATATGCTCATCAATCTGTTGCTTGGTGGTCTGCATTGTGGCATTGAGCTTGCGTAGTGCAGCAAACTGTTGCTCCTTGAATTTTCTGAAGTTGGAGGTGTGGATTTGTTGATTGTGAAGGTTTACTGATCTGTTTTACTTCATCTGATCAATGAATCCAGCTGCTAGGTTTCTTAGAGTTTCTCCAAAGTTGTCAAGGGTGGATTTTCTGAGTTCCTTTTCGGCTGTGAGGTCTCCTACAATTAGATCCAAGACTTCTGGGAGATCAGGAAAGGCAGTCCTGATCCATGAGTGCATTCCATAAATCTCTTGATGAAGCTGGCATAGTCGGTACTATGTTGTGTCTTGTAAACTCAAACAAGGAGATAGTGATACTCACCTCTTGGCTTGACTACACTTGTCACCAAGGGAAGACTAGACTAAGCCCTCGATCATCATAATACATTGAGTGTCTGAACGAGTATAAATACTGTGTCTATTTATTTCTTTCATTACATTGATATTTAGAATTGCTTCTAATAGATCATCATAGCAAAAACGAGATAAACTCAAAGAGTTATCAATTTCTACTACAGACTACCAATTGTTATCTGCACACTACCTGAGTAGTCTGCATGGAGCAATAGTCTGCACGAAATTAGTATTCTGCACAAAAAGACCATTAAAATCTTAAATAACCTATTCACCACCCTCTAGGTTGAAACTCCAACCTTACACAAGATTCAAAGCTGCTCAAGTGCGATGAACCGAGAAAGAAATATTAAGAACAAAAGCTGCAATAGAGTCCAATAAAGGATCTATGCAAGGATCTAGGTCCTTCTCATTTTAACAAGTTACGTAGCTAATAAAAGGGGTTGTCTTGTAAGCTAAAAATAAGAAGATAGTGAACTATTCTCTTGAATTAACTAAATTGGTCACCAAGGGAAGGCTGGACTAAGCTCTTGATTATCAGTTGATAACGAGTGTCTGAACAACTAGAGATTTGCTTTCATTGCCGTGAGTCTTTTGAACTGTTAGATATTAATCACAATAACAAAAAAAAAAAAAAAAAAAAAAGACAAACTCACAGAGTTTGAGTCTCTGCTGATGACTACTTCAGTAGTCTGCAAATAACATCAGTTGTTGAAACTAATAATTTCACTGTGTTGCACAGATAAACCTTAAACAACCTATTCATCCCCTTGTAGGTTGAGTCTGTGGATCTAACAAATAGTATCAGAGCTTGACTTTCCAGATCTAACAGTTTTGGAGAGAAAAGGTCATATCTCTTGATTTATATCTGCAAAAAGGTACTAACAGTTTATTTTGTGAAGAAAACATGGCTCCTCCAAAGCTACCCAAATGCCCCAATAGCAAAGAGCCACCAACATGTTCATTCAACAAGCTTAATAATTGGAAGCTACGGATGCTTGCACATTTGGATTCAATAGATGAAAGAATGCATGCCATTATTATTGATGTACCATACATACCAAAGGTGCTAGATCCAATTGATGCAAGTGAATAAGCCCAAATCTCTTTAGACAAAAGAGGACTGGGATCTAGTGCTGGTGGACAGAAGGGCAATGAATCAAATATTCAAAGCTCTTGATGATGACATGTTTGAGATAGTGGTTTATACAACCATGCAAAAGGAAGCATGAGACGCTCTAATGCTCAGGAATGAAGGAACAAATGAAATCAGGGAAAAGAAGAAGGATGTCGTGATGCAATAGTATGATTGGTCTCAATGAGATTTGATGAGATTGTAACTAGCTTTTATGAGAGGTTCAATGTACTCATCAACAATCTCAAAACCTTAGGGACGACTTTTTATTATCAGGAAGTCAACCTGAAGTTCATGAGATCACTTGGTGAGATCTGGGGGACAAAGACCATAGAGATAGGGAGTCCAGCGATCTTGCTAAGATGTCCTTAGCTCAACTCTAAGGTGTGCTGCATACCAATAACTTGGAAGTTGAGCGAAAGAAACAATTTGATGAGGTCAGGAAGAAAACTCTAGCCTTTAAGGCTTGAGAAAATTCTAAGATCCACGGAAGAAGAGGAAACAGTGACACCTCGTCTATAAGTGAAGAAGTAATATAATAAGAACACGCAAGAAGTTCAGAAAATTATTCAAAGGGAGAAATTTTAGGAAGAACCTCTCCATAAAGGCCAAGGAAATAGAGAAAAAAGTCTGCTACAACTACGAAAAAGCCAGGACACTTTGCTGCACAATGAAGATGACCTACACAAGAATCGTCTTAGCCTATGATGCTAAGACTTGCAGTGAGACACACTCTGATGATGAAGAAACGATCTCAAATGATCAGCTTTGTCTCATGGAAAGAAATAAAGAAAAACAATAGGTATTTGACTTTTCTAACTCAGATGCTACTATAAAAGAATTGAAGGAAGCACTTCAAGAATCCTCTGAATGCTTTATTTCCCTCTTAAGGGAAAATAAAGAAAATCTCGAGCTGATTGTGAATCATTCCTTGAGCCTTTAAAAGGGAATCGTTGAGGTTTATTGTAGTAAGATTGTTGAATAAGGATTGAAATGAAAAGAATGCAAAGAAATCAGAAATTTAGAGATTACTCAAGAAAGCTAAATAGTGAAGATACAGTGCAGAGGGTGTCACTAGTTTGCAGAAGACCAAATTTTGTAGTAGCGTCCAGAGTTTGGATCTATGCAAAGGATCTAGGTTCTTTATCTTTTTTTACAAGTTAGAGAACTTGTAAAAAGAAGTTTCTTGTAAGCTCAAACAAAAAGATAGTGATACTCACCTCTTGGCTTTACTATACTGGTCACCATGAGAAGAATAGACTAAGCTCTCGATTATCATTTGATATCTAGTGTCGGAACCAGTATAAATATTATGTCTATTACTTTCCTTCACTGCATTAGTATTTAGAATTGTTAGAAACAAATCAATACACTCAAAGAGAGATAAAACTCAAACGAGTTTGAATTCTCTACTGCAGATCACCAACTGTCATCTGCAAACTACCAAAGAAGTCTTCATAGAACAGTGGTCTATAAAGAACTAGTATTCTGCATCAAAATTTTGAATAAATTTTTGAAACAACCTATTCATCCCCCCCCCCTCTAGGTTGAAACTTAGACCTTACAATTGGTATAAAAGCCTGACTTTCCAGATTTAACAGTTTGTGGAAAGACAAAGGTCAGTATTTGAAAAGGAGTACTAACAGTTTTGTTTGTGTGAAGAAAAATGGCACCGCAAAAGTTTCTCGAATGTCCTAACAGTGGAGAACCTCCAACATGCTCCTTCGACAAGTTTAACCACTGGAAACTGAGAATACTTGCACATCTCAACTGAATAGACGAAAGAATGCAAGACATTGTCTTGGAAAGACCTCATGTTCCAATGGTGCCAGATCTAAAGGATCCAATAAGACAAGTACCATGACCGAAATCCCTCTGGTCAAGAGAGGACTGGGATCTAGAAATGGTTGATAGGAAAGCTATAAATCAAATATTCAAATCTCTTGATGATAACATGTTTGAGATAGTGATTCATACGACCACAACAAAGGAAGCCTGGGAGGCTCTACTGCTAAGAAATAATGGTCTTGTGATTGTTCATCTTCTCTTGCCATGAGACGTAAATGAGCATTTGATATGATATTGCTTTACCTGTGGAAAAATTGGCAACAAGTCCTTTCAATGTTGGAATGCTCACAAGAAGATAATTCAAGTGTGGGTTCCAAAGGCTAACAAATGAGGACCCATATAATTGGGTACCATGTACAAGCTCTATATGTTTTCAATGCAGGAAAAACAAAAAGGCATATGGTCCCTGGATAGTGGATGCTTAGGACACATGACAGGAAACAAATCCATTCTTGAAGACTACAGAAAAGAACAAAGACCTCTTGTTATATTTGGAGGTGGAAAGGCAGATACAACTAAAGGTTATGGAACCCTTGGTACAGGTTATTTAATCTTTAGAGATGTTATTTACGTTAAAGGCTTAGAACATAACTTACTATCCATTAGTCAATTGTGTGATAAAAATTATGATGTGTCATTCACTTATGATACATGCCATGTAAAGGATAAAATCACACAATAAGCCAAATTACTAGGGGTAAGAAAAATTAATATTTATGTAGTAGATTTTGATTCATCACAGTGAGAACAAATAATATGTTTCTATACTAAAGAAGCTGAATATACAAACTGGCTTTGGCATAAAAGATTAGCTCATCTTAATTTTAAGACTATAGCCAAATTATCCTTAGAAAACCTAGTAAGAGAACTCCCTCAAATAAAAAACAAAAATGATAAACTATGCACACCATGTCATGAAGGAAAGAAAACTAGGACATGTTTTTAACCCTTAAACTCTTCAGAATCAACTAAAATTCTTGACTTGTTACATATGGATCTTTTTGGTCAACTTGAGATAGAAAGTTTAAACAGAAAAAGGTACACTCTAGTTATAGTAGATAATTACTCCAGATATAGTTGGGTAATGTTTTTGCATAAAAAAAGTGAAATTTGTTGTCTACTAACAAGTTTCCTTAGATAGATTCAAAATGAAAAAGGAATAGAAGTTATCACAATAAAAAGTGATCATGGAAGTAAACACAACTTCTCAGCTCCTAGAACATCCCAACAAATTAGTGTGGCTGAGAGAAAGAATAGAGCACTTATAGAGATAAGTAGGACAATGCTTTCTGTTGCAAGCATATCTAAAAGCTTCTGGGCAGAAGCAGTTAATACAACTTGCTATACTCAGAAGAGATGCATAATTCACAAACTTTATAGGAAAACCCCCTACGAATTGTTGAAATGAAAGACACTAAATGTCAAATATTTTCATGCTTTTGGATGCATACGCTATATACACAACAATGATAAAAGCTATCTACAGAAATTTGATCCTAAGACAGATGAGGGAACTTTCTTAGGATATTCTATAAATAGTTTCATGCTTTTGGATGCATATGCTATATACACAACAATGATAAAAGCTATCTACAGAAATTTGATCCAAAGATAGATGAGGGAACTTTCTTAGGATATTCTACAAAGAGCAAAGTGTTTAGAGTATATAATAAAAGAACACAGACTGTTGAGAAGTCAGTTCATGTATCATTTGATGAAACAGAAACATTCAGAAGGGATACAAATGTATTTGATAAGGAATGTGCATGCACTGAACAGATTACAGAAGAGGTCATTAAAACTGCAGACAAGGAAGAGTCGTGTGCACACAATGACACTACAGTAGAGGCTAAAGAACAACCTCAACAACAATTGGAAACTAATGAACAAGACAAAGGAAGATGGATTAAGGCACATACACAAGATGACATAATAAGAGATAAAAATGAATCTGTACAGACCAGAAGGGCAACAAATACAGAATGTCTACCTGCTTATTTCATATCTAAAATAGAACCAAAGGTAATTGGTGAAGCTCTCTAAATGATCCAAACTAGATAGATGCTATGCAAGAAGAACTAAATGATTTCCAAAGAAATGAGATATGGTATCTCACACCAAGACTCAAAAACTATCCAGTGGTACGCTGCAAATGGTATTAAGAAATAAATCTGATGAAAATAGAATAGTCACCAGAAACAAAGGCTAGATTAGTTGCTAAAGGGTATTCACAAGAAGAAGGAATTGATTTTGATGAAACCTTTGTCCCTGTAGCAAGATTAGAAGTCATAATAATGTTCCTTGCCTATGCTGCATATCAAGGATGCAAAGTCTATCAAATTGATGTAAAGAGTGCATTTCTAAATGGAAAGGTGCAAGAGGAAGTTTATGTTGAACAACCTCCTGACTTTGAAGACTCTGAATATCCAAGATATGTATATAGGTTAGACAAAGCTTTATATGGATTAAAGCAAGCACCAAGAGCATGGTATGAAACCCTCTCAACATTCCTATGTGAAAATAAATTTAAAAGAGGTAAAGTAGATACCACTCTCTTCCAAAAAAAGTATAAGGAACATATATTTTTAGTGCAAATCTATGTTGATGATATTATATTTAGTTGCACTAATAAAAAGTTTATTGAACGATTTATAGAACTAATGATATATAAATTTCAAATAAGTTTAATGGGGGAACTAAAATATTTCCTAAGACTGCAAATACAACAATTAAAAAGTGGAATCTTTTGAAATCAATCCAAGTACTTAAAGAACACAATTAAAAAGTTTCGTTTAGAAAGTGCTACTCATATGAAAACTCCTATTAGCACATCAATTAAAATAGATAAAGATGAACATGGATAGAAAATAAATCAAACAATGTATAGAGGGATAATAGGTTCATTGTTATACCTTACTGCAGCAGACTAGACATTCAATATGCAGTTTGTGTCTGTGCAAGATATCAATCTGATTCCAAGGAATTCTATTACACTGCTGTAAAGAGAATCCTGAGATATCTCAAGTGAACTCCAAACCTTAGTGTATGGTATCCTGGGGAATCACATTTTATACTAATACATTTTTCAGATATAGATTTTACTGGATGTACAGTTGACAGAAAGAGTACAAGTGGATCATGTCAATTCATTGGAGCAAGGCTAATATCATGGTTCAGCAAGAAGCAGACTACTGTGTCTACCTCTACTGTAAAAGCTGAATACATTGCTACTAGAAGTTGTGCTGCACAAGTACTATGGATGAGGTCATAACTTGCAGACTATGGTATGATATTTTCTAGAACCTCTATATTTTGTGACAACACGTCTCCAATGGCGATTTTAGAAACCCAGTTTTTCATTCGAAAATCAAGCACATTGATGTCAGGTATCACTTTATAACAGATCATGTGCAGAGAGGTCATATTAAATTAGAATACATTCCAACAAAAAAAACAAGTTGTAGATATTTTTACAAAACCTCTCGATGAGAGAAAGTTTATTCAATTTCGTGGAGAATTGGGTATGCTTGATTTAAAACAATGAAATTGGCCAAAATGCTTTACTGCTCTACTGCATGTGTAGGAAGCAGACTAGCATTATTCATGAAAAATACAAACTAGCATTATTGCTCTACTACTTAGTCAATAAGTAGAGGATAGACTAGAATCAATATTGCTCTGCTACATCTATTTTAGGAAACTATACCTATTTTTAAACGTCATATAATTATTTTCCTAAAATAACAAGCAACGGTCAAATAATGGCCGACAATCCGTAATGGCTAGAAAGCACTATCAAAGGTTATATTTTCCAAATGAGTATAAAAACTGCAAATTTTCAATTAGAACATCACTTTACTCTCTAATATACTCTTTCTCTAAAAACGCTCTAATTCTCTCCCTGAACTCTCGAGCGCTCGACTGCACGAAATCGAAAACCTAACTTTTTGAAAATCTTTCGAAATTCTATTTCTAAACACAACAATTCTTTCAAATCTCTTTGAAAATGACAAACATCCCATCAAACACATCTTAGAAAAGCAGTAAGTCATCTTAATCTTAAAATATCCTACAAGGAAGATCGAACTACATACTGGCGTTGTGTTCGATTTCAATAAGATATGAGACAAATTAGATGAGATCAAAGACATAGATCACCTGATCGAAGAGGCTGGACTCAAGTTCTTCTCATATACCTGTATCTGATCTCATATACCTCTACTGCAAGGGGGATTTGAATCTAAGCGAAACCAGTCGACTTCGCACAATACTTCAATCTTGCAAATGAAGATTGAAGGATCATTCCACCAAATGTTGTAACGTTGGGAAGACAAGCCATGCTAAGCAAAGAAAGATGGACCGAAGAAATAAGAATAATGAAAAAAGTTCTTGTCAGAGGAGCACAAGCTACTTGCAGACATAGGGAAGAAGGTCATCCTATCCCAGGAATTCAGCAAAGATCAGATTACAACTGATTAGCAAGAGATCATGTGTGCAATCCTCACAAAAAGAAGAGTCAACTGGGCAAGTTTACTCATGTATCAACTTGCCAAAGCCATAGAAGCAAGACTACCACCGTTTGGAAGGATAATCAGCATCCTTCTCAAAGAGAAACTGAAGCTTTCTAATAAGGAAGGGAGGCCATGGAACATGGCCAAACAGATTAATGTCAAGAAAATAGGCAAGCAGCCTATTGGACTAATAAGGAAGGCCACAGCAGTATAGACCGTGGTCAAACCAACAGACCACCCACCAAAGTCTACAGAAGTGTAGATAAGATAGAAGGACAACCAGACCACTACAGCCTTACAGACCACTATAGTACAGACAAGATCAGCAAAGAAATAGATCAAGAAGATGCCAGTCCGCAAAGCTTAATAAAAAATGAAGCAGCCAAAAGTGACAAGGAGTAAACTCCTTGTGCACACCACCGATGAGGAAACAGTTTCAGATTATCCTGTTGTAGAGCCACTCGCCATAGAGGAGGAAACAGAATCTGCAATAGTGCAGACTAGGTAAGCTATTGAGTAGTCTTTAATAGTGCAGACTGGGCAAACTATTGAGCCATCATCCTCAAAAACCCCACTAAAGGTACCAAAAATTGTTGTACTCCATGATGCAAATGTGGTAATTCAATTTTTGAAGGCCGAAGCATATGAAAACTTGAAGAACCTGATCTTGGAAGCTCAAGTGAGCTTTCAGGAGATTAGGGAAGGACCTCGAGCTGAGTTCAGACCGATGCTAGTTGCAGAAGGCTACAACCATGATGAAATAAGGGCACTAGAGGCCAATCTGTCATCCTTGCAGATTGAACCTGCTCAAGTTACCCTTCCTGCATCCTCCCTCACAATCAGATCTCTTGTAATAGAGCCAAAAATGACAGAAATCGTTCCATTCATAAGCAATGGAAAGGATGCCTCAGGGATTACAGCAGACCAACCAATAACTACAACAAGAGCAAGGCAATAACAACAACTCAAGAAAGGCCCTTCCCAGAAAACATCATTAACACAGTCATGCAGACAGTTAAAGTAGTAGAAGAAAGTCTATTGCAGCAAAAAGGCAGAGACACTCAACTGCTTGCTGAAAGGAAACAAGCCGAGAAGCAGAAGAAGGCTCAAAGCGAAGAGATGATTAAGGAGTTTATGGCACAACACAAACTGCCAATAAAAAGGCCAACCAGAGCAGAAAGAACAACAAGGTCTCTAAGACCAAAGTTGATTCCTCAAGCGCCAAAGACGCTGTACAGAATCAATCCAGACCAATCACAGACTCTGATTGGGAATATTACTGGAATGTCTGAAGAAGAGATCCATCAAATGGCTCAACTTCAAAAGAAGGAGGCCAACAGTTTAACAAGACCCAAGGAACCCCACTTTCGGATAAATGCAGCTCTTGAATTCAAGGATTCTATCCTGAGGACCACCAGACTTAGGCATGCTATCCTCAGACCCATTGAGTTTATAAACTTACCTATAGTCGAAGCTAAGCTAAAGAAGATCTTAATTAAACATGTCAAAGCTACAACTGAGGAGACATACGAATATCTCTCAAGACCTGACTTGGGAAAACACCAACCATCAAAAGATGATGGAGATGATGGTGATACTCAACACCATCTTGATTCTCAACATGATGATGATGAAGAAATCATTGATCAAGTTGTAGAAGGAGTGCAAGCGTAGACGATAGCAGCTAAGACCGTAGTAGTGGAGACTCCTATAAAGGATTCTGTAGCAGAAGAACATGCAGATGAACTCGCTGAAGCAAAGAAGTCTATAGCTGAACAAGAGCATCCTATAATAGCGACTGTCGTGGAACCAACAGTTGAGGAACTTATAGCACCGGAAATTTTAGAAGAAGATCAAACTGAGTCCTCAGGTGATAAATCCGTAGTAGAAACATCGGTGATCATCACTCTTATAATAGAACACCCACATGATGATATAGCTGAAGGACAAGAAACTTAACAAACCACAGAAGAACTCCCTGACATTGAGGAAAAGGAGGACTCATCTACAGCTGAAGATCTAACAATCGTCACATCCAAAGAAGACACTACAACTACAGAAGAAGTAACCTACACTATATTTGAGAAAAAAGGTGTAGACGTCTTGCAACAAGCTACAGCTAAGACCAAACAAGCAACTCCCTCTCTACTAGCTATACAAGCCCTCGAGAACATCTTGTTTACACGACCCTCTGCAGGACTTGCACAAGGATTGTTTAGCCACATCACATTAGAAACTCAAACAACACCTTCTTCTATAGTCAAGCATCTAACAACAAAGTTTGATGAAGATGGTATTCAAGTCATTCCTGTTCAACCACATCAACAAGGAGAAAGAATTCCATCATCACCTTCAGAGAACACCACCCAATACAGGCTGTGACAGCTTCATCAAGAAGTATATAATCTGCACTCATGGACCAGTGGTTTATTTCACGAGCTGCTTGAGACCTTGCAGCTGATTGTTGAAGACATAAAGGAATAAAGGGAAATCAGAAAGAAAACCTTTGAAGTATTTTCAAAGCACCTTGAGCAACTTAGCAGCAAGTGTCATTGACTAAATGAAGCAAGCAAAATCAATGAATCTTCAACATCAAAGGATCAGTACCTCCAACTTCAACAAATTCAAAGGCCAACACACTACTGAACTCCGAAAGCTGAATGAAGCTCTGTAGACTACCCAGAACCAGATTGATGAGCATATGGGCATAAATGACACCAAATTCGATCTTCTCGAAACCAAACTACAAGTAGTTCAAAGGAACATCTTCTCTGAACTCAAAGCCATCCGAACTGTTCTTGAAGCACTACCCTCCACCCTCAATGCTAACAAAAAGGGGAAGAAGCCATCTTAAGCAAAACAATAGAAGACTCCAAGGAAGCCTGCAAATGAGCAGCATAGGACCCCATCTAAAACTAAGGGGGAAAAGTCAATTGCAGCATAGAGGAAAAATTCCTCTTAACAAGGAAGGGAGCAGTCAACTAAAAGGTCTAGGCATCATAAGGAGGAATCGTACGAAGAATACAAATGACACTATAGAGATTCAGAGGAAAGGCATTGAAAGCGCAACAGAGAATCCGAGGAATAATGAAAGCATAAGCGCAGCAAAGGAAAGGAGCACCAACGGTAAGCTTGAAATTGCTATATTAATCCTTTTTGCAATTATGTTTTTTTTATGAAACGATGATATAATTACGTCGAATTTAGTTTCAAAATAATATATCTAAACAGTTAGATGAGAAAGTGTACTTGTTGTATTACATAGGAGTTTTTGTTAGCATCAATTTAGGGGGAGATTCATAGGAAATTGCAATCCCTCCAATTGTATAGAAATTGATGTAACAAAACTGAGATGTATTAGTCATAATGTAGTTAGTGTGTTTAGGCTAGAAGTCAAGTAGGTAGTTACGGTTTAGGTTGGATGTCAATGAGCAGACAATTGCAGATATATGGGCATCGTGCAAACCACCAGATGCAGACTTCTATAAAGGACGTGTAAGCCACAAGTATTGCAGTGATGAGCAATAAAAGAACGTCAAAGGCTCGAGGATCTTAGGACTGAGCTTGTAGATGAGGATAACAATGGAATGCATCAATGTGTAGCAGATCTGGGTATAGACCAGAGTTGTAGCAGAGACTGGGTACAAACTAGGCTTGCAGTATGGGATTTAAACTAGGGTTGTGCCAGAGACTGAGTGCAAACTAAAGGTTGAAGTAGACTGGGTGAATCAGAGAATGGTTCCTAGTGGTTGGGTCAAAGGTTTGGAGTCAGTCAAAGGGAGATTTGAGTTAAAGTAGCAATGGTATAAATTCTAGAGATACTGGACTGCAAGCATCAGAAACGTGATAGTGAGGGATACGAGTGGCAAAGTGTCATACTAGAAACATTGCGTTGTCTACTACGTTTGTTTCTTGAGCCTTTAAAAGGGAACCATTGAGGCTTATTGTAGTAAGGCTATTGAATATGGATTGAAAGGCAAAGAGTGCAAAGCAATCAGAAATTTAGAGATTACTCATCTACAGAAGACCAAATCTTATCGTAGGGTCCAGAGTTTGGATATGTGCAAAAGATCTTGGTTCTTTATCTTTTTATACAAGTTAGATAACTTGTAAAAAGAGGGTTCTTGTAAGCTCAAACAAGAAGATAGTGATACTCACTTGTTGGCTTGACTACACTCGCAACCAAGGGAAGACTCGACTAAGCTCTTGATTATCATTTGATATCAAGTGTTTGAACCAGTATAAATACTATGTCTATTACTTGCCTTTACTCCATTAATATTTAGAACAATTAGAAACAAATCATCACAGCCAAACCGAGATAAAACTCAAAGTGTTTGAATTCTCTACTATAGATCACTAACTATCATCTGCAGACTATCTAAGTAGTCTACATAGAACAGTGGTCTGCAAATAACTAATGTTCCGCATCAAAATTTTGAATAAATTTTATAAACAACCTATTCACCCCCACCCCCCCTCCCTCTAGGTTGAAACTTTGACCTTACAGGGGTTTTGGTCCTGAAGGAACTAGTTTTGGTCTTATAGACCTTGTAGTCCTTGTAGGTCTTTTGATGGGAAGTTTGAAAAAATCCTGGATTATCCGTTCAACTTTTGTCTTCTTTTCCATCTCTGCTTGTGGTAATTTGCCTAGCAGTTGATAGTTTGAAATTGTGAGCTATTGAGCTTTTTCTTCTACAGCTTTAACCATCTTCAAAACTGCTTCAATGACCTTTTCTGGAGAAGGTTTTGTAGGTCTCACTTCAGTAGCTGCAGTTGATCATACTTCTATTACACTAGATGGACGATCTTCTACAATAGTAGAAGTATCTATTCCACTTCTTGTGAATGGAATAATTGCTTTTATTGTTGTTGGCTCTGGTGCGATAGTTTTGATTGTGAGGGAGGGCGTAGCAGAGATACCAGAGATCTCTTGAGCTAGTCCAGTCTACAAGGCTATGAGATTAGCTTCTATTTCCCTTATGTCATCCCTTATGTATCCTTCAGTAGCAAGCTTTTGTCTGAACTGAGCTCAAGGTCCTTCACTAATCTGCTCCAAGATTAAACTCTTTTGAGTCTCCAAGATTAGACTTCGAAGGTTCTTGTCTACTCTAGCCTTCAAGAACTTTAGTGCCACATTGGCATCATGGAGTGTACCTAATTCTGGTGCCTTTGAGGGTAGCGTCTTTGATGATGATGGTTCAGCAATTGCCCTAGTCTGCACTAAAGAAGATTGTGCATCTACCTCCATGTTAGTTGTTTATCCTTTAAGATATCTAAGGATTTTCTTTACTGCAGTGTAGTGGGATTTCTTGGGATCAGATTGATACCTTGCACAAACACATATTACATATTGAATATCTAGTCTCCTTGTAGAAAGGTATAGCAATGACCCTATTACTCCTCTATACATGGTTTGATTTATATTCTTTCCATGTTCATCTTTATCTATCTTTATTGATGTACTCATTGGAGTTTTCATATAACTATCACAATCTAAGCCATACTTTTTAATTGTGTTCTTTAAGTACTTGGATTGATTTATAAAGATTCCACTTTCTAATTGTTGTACTTGAAGTCCTAAAAAATATTTTAGTTCCCCCATTAAGCTCATTTGAAATTTGGATTTCATTAATTTTGTAAAACATTCACAAAGTTTATTATTAGTGCAACCAAATATAAAATCATCAACATAGATTTCTACTAACATTATATACTCCTTATGTTTATTAAGGAACAGAGTGGTATTACCTTACCTCTTTCAAATTTGTTTTCACATAGAAATGTTGAGAGAGTTTTATACCATGCTCTAGGTGCTTGTTTTAAGCCTTATAATGCTTTGTCTAACCTATATACATATTTTGGTTATTCAGAGTCTTCAAAGCAAGGAGGTTGTTCAACATAAACTTCCTCTTGCAGCTTTTCATTTAGGAATATACTTTTTACATCCATTTGATAGACTTTAAATCCTCGATATGCAGCATAGGCAAGGAATATTCTTATGCCTTCTAATCTTGCTACAGAGGAAAGGTTTCATCAAAATCAATTCCTTCTTCTTGCGAGTATCCCTTAGCAACTAATCTAGCTTTGTTTTGGATGACAATTCCATTTTCATCAGATTTGTTTCTAAATGCCCATTTGCAGCCTACAACTGGATAGTTTTTGGGTCTTGGTGTTAGATACCATACCCAGTTTGGATCATTAGAGCTTCACTTATTATCTTTGGTTCTATTTCTGATATAAATCAATCAGACAAGCATTCAGTATTTGTTGCCCTTCTAGTCTGCACAGGTGCATCTTTATTTCAAATGATGTCATTCTGTGTGTGTGCCTTAGTTTCCAGGTGCATTGTCATTGTGTGCACATAACTCTTCCTTGTCTGCAGTTGTAATGACCTCTTCTGTAGCCTGTTCATTACATGTATATTTCTCATCAAATACATTTACTTCAACTGGACCAAAGAGATCCATATGTAGTAATTCCAAAATTCTAGTTGATTCTAAAGACTTTAGGGGTTTAAAGTTTTCTCTAGTGTGTTTTTCTTCCTGACATGGTCTGCATTGTGAAAGTCTTCTTACTAGGGTTTCTAAGGATAATTTGGCCATAGTTTTGAATATAAGATGAGCTAATCTTTTGTGCCATAGCCAATTTGTGTCTTTAACTTCTTTAGTATAGAAACATGTTATTTGTTCTAACTATTATGAATCAAAGTCTACTGCATAAATGTTTTCTTTTCTTACTCCTAGTAATTTGACTTCTTGTTTGATTTAATCCTTTACTTGACATATATCAAAAGTGAATGATACATCATAATTTTTTATCACAGAATTTACTAATGCATAGTAGGTTATGTTCTAAGCCTTTAACATAAGCAACATCTCTAAAGATTAAGGAACCTGTACCAAGGGTTCGATAACCTTTAGTTGTACCTACGTTTCCTCCTCCAAATATGACAAGAGATCCTTGTTTCTTTCTGTAATCTTCAAGGATTGCTTTGTTCCCTGTCATGTGCCCTGAGCATCCACTGTTCAGATACCATATGGCTCTTTGTCTTTCCTGTATTGAAAACATAGAGAGCTTGTACATGGTACCTACATATATGAGTCCTCATTGGTTAGTTTTTGGAATCCACACTTGAATTATCTTCTTATGAGAATTCCAGCATTCAAAGGACTTGTGGCCAAGTTTGCCACAGGTAAAGTAGTAGACCTTTGGCCTTGTGCTTATTAGTGGTCTGCTCCACTTCGTTCTCTGTATTTGACATGAGCAGATGTGGCTGGAGTATGGCTTTCTTCAAGTTGTTCTGGAGAAGTTGTTCCATGCTAAGTAGTTAGGTGCATACTGAGCTTTATAAGGTCTTTCATTGAATCTCCTTTTAAGATTCTTAGCCTTCTGTATCTAGTGACCTTTGTTATCAACTTGTAATGCTATTTTTCTCCAGCCCTTCTGGGTTTGAGTTGTAGAGATCTTACTTTGCAATAGAGATCTCTTCTGCAGACTATTCATACTTTTTAGTGCTTTCTGTGCAATAGAGATTTTGCTCTTTTGCACAGTCTGTGCAGCAGAGCTTTTGCTCTTATGCCCCTGCTGTAGTAAAGGTATTCCTCTAATGCACATCTGGTGCAGTTGAGTTGTTCCTTTTCTGTATAGTTTTTATAGTGGTCTACTTTGCTTCCTTATTAATGACTTTCTTGTCTGCATTATTATGCAAACAGTCATTTTATCCTAACCCGGATTTATCATGGAAGGATTGACCTGTATTGAGCAATTTTTTCTGAAGCTCAATGTTTCTCAAAGTAAGTATTTCCACTACTATTATTAGTCTTGATTATTTGTTAAATTGAATTTCTCTTTGAGACTTGCAATTTGCTTAATATTTTTTTTATTTTCCTTTAAAAGGGAAATAAAGTTCTTAGAGGTTACTTGAGGAACTTTTCCTCTTTGTTGCAGATGACTTCTCCCCCTGAGTTTTAGATGGGGTCCTTTGTTGCTCAGCTGTAGGCTTCCTTGGAGTCTTCTTCTACTCTACTTCAGATGGCTTCTCCCCCTTTTTATTTGCATTGAGGGTGGAGGTTAGTGCTTCACGAGAAGTTCGGATGGCTTTGAGTTCAGAGAAGATGATCCTTAGAACTACTTGTAGTTTGGTTTCGAGATCATCGAATTTGGTGTCATTTATACGCATTTGCTAATCAATCTGCTTCTGGGTAGTTTGCAGAGCTTCATTGAGCTTTCAGAGTTCTGTAGTGTGTTGGGCTTTGAATATGTTGAAGTTGGAGGTGCAAACCTTTGATGTTGAAGATTCATTGATTTTTCTTGCTTCATTTGGTCAATGACACTTGTTGCTAAGTTGCTCAGGGTGTTTGAAAATTTTCAAAGGTTTTCTTTCTGATTTCCCTTTCTTCCTGTATGTCTTTAGCAATCGGCTGCAAGGCTTCACGATGAAGGACTGAGCTTGCAAATGAGTACCAACATGGTAAGGCATGAACTGAATCAGATCTAAGTGCAGACGAGAGTTGCAGTAGAGATTGGGTGCAGACTAGGGTTGTTGTATGGGATGTAGACTAGGGCTATGACTGAGACTGAGTGCAGACTAGAGGTTGCAGCAGACTGGATTGCAGTAGAGATGGTTGCCAGGGTGGGGTCAGAGGTTTGAAGTCAACCAAGTGAAGATTTAAGTTAAAATAGCAACGGCACAAATTCTGGAGATAGTGGACCATCAGCGTTGAAAATGAGATGGTGGGAAACACTAATGGAAAAGTGTCCCTCCAAGAACAGTGCATTGTCTACAAAGGTTCGTTCCTTGAGCCTATAAAAGAGAACCGGTGAAAGCTTACTTGAGTGCTGTTGAACGTGGATTGAAAAATAAAATAGTGCAAAGCAATCGAGCTGATTCAAAGATTACTCAAGATAGCCAAGTCGTGAAAACAGTTGAAGGTGTCACTAGTCTGCAGAAGAACAATTCTTGCAGCAGAGTCTAGGATCTGGAGCTGTGCAAAGATCTAGGTTCTTTGTCCTTTATATAAGTTAGACAACTTGTGAAAAGGAAGTTTCTTGTAAGCTCAAAACAAGAAGATAGTAACACCTACCTCTTGGGTTGACTACATTGATCAACAAGGGAAGACTGCACTAAGCTCTCAATTATCGTTTGATATCGAGTGTCTGAACCAGTATAAATATTGTGTCAATCTACTGCTTTCATTTCTTTGATATTAGAATTGCTTCAGAAAAATTATCACAGCCGAGAAAGAGATAATGACTCAAAGAGTCATAAATCTCAAGTGCAAACTAGACAGCATCATCTGCAGACTATTCACTCCCCCTCTAGGTTCAAACTCGAACCTTATAGAAAATTTGATGAGTGTGACAACACTCGTATTTTTCTAAGTTAATTGCTTTGTTTTAGGTACATTTTGTGTCATTATTTTGTGTCTTGTATTTAGTCTAGTTTTTAGAACATTAGTACTGCTATATGTTCATTTTTATCACAGATTTGATAGAGAGAAGATGTTTTGCACGAGTTATGAAAAGCGATCAAATTGTGAAGATCCCTTTATGAAGTGTTTTGGCAAATTATGAAAACATGGAGGCTACATGATGCATTTACTTTTTTTTTTTTGTTAGCTTAAAGAATTTTTGGAGATGTATTATGAGCAATAGAAGAAGATAGGATGAAGTTCAAAGCAAAACGGGATAAATTTAAGATGTCCTGTGTTGGTTACTGGCTTAACAAATTTGTCACGGGCATAATGGATGTCCTTGAGGAAAACTGTGAAGGTCACGTTCGTCACGGATGTGACAGGAATATCTTGGTTATACATTTTACCCGAAGTTTTGATTTTTCACCACATATCTTTCTGTTTTTTTTCCCTATAAATTGGAACCTTATATACACGATATGGAGAATTTTTATAATCTTTTTTTACAGATCTTAGGCCTCAAAAAACCTAGGGTTTCTCATAGACTTTCTACTTTGCTACAGATTTCTTGAGTTGTAAATCAATTGGAGATTCAAGGACTACTCTTATTGCTGTTCTTCAATCAAGTAAAGACCTTTATCTCTAGCTTTTGATGATGTGTCAATTACTTGTTATTCCAATTATGATTTTGTTATTTATTTTAATCATGAGTGATTATATATTTGGTAGGAGCCGTAATAATGAAGTTCCTAGTAAGGGGATTATGAGATTATGAACTTAACATGATAGAACTAGATTGGAATTTTATTTAGTTAACAACTAATACAACTTGGATTGATCACCTAGGTTATATTATATTGTTAATTGTGCTAATGACACATTCTCATATGCTCATATTAGTAGCATCTAATCAAAGTGATACATTCTCTTTTGGTCATGAATTGATTAGAGCCTTTTCCAAGTGAATTGATAAAAAAAAATGGCTCTTTGTATTGATTCATGTTTTGTTTATTCTTTATTTGATGCAACCTTAATAGTTTGACATATACATTCTCTTTGGGTATGTTGGATCCATTCGGTTGGGTTGCTTATACAATCTCATTTTGTAGTCAACATTTTAGAGAATGTAATATTAGAGACCCTTATTTTACAATCAAACCAATCATAAAACAAATCAACCTATTAATCACAATAATTGTTATCAATGATTAACCCCTTATGCTAGAATGGATTTATGATGTTTCCTACACTATAATCCAATAGTTTACAATAAAACTAGAAATATAAAGCTTAGCAATTTAATTAATTGCCTTCTTAATTCTGCTTTCTTAAACTTAGCTTCTGAATATCAAAATCCCCCCAAGAAATAACTTACTTCAAAATTTTAGATAAGATTAGATTAGTAATTAGTTTAAATCATTTATATAACCGTCTTTGTGGGATCGACCCTTACGTCCACTACTATATTAATTTAATTAATTAGTAGTGATAGTGAGTGAACTTAAATACAAATTTTATATGTTAGGTTACAGTGGTATCAGAAAGAGTGGACACAGTGTCTATATTGGTTTGTCTCTTTCCTAAAACTATGGAACAAGAGATTTACATCCAGTACATAGTGGGATTTTTGAGAACTTTGCACTATTATCTCCTTCACTAGTATACATCGTTCTCCCTCTCCTTCATCAATCCTCTAGATCAATGTCAAAGAACCCCTATATTACAGACACCATGACAACATAATCAACATCAATTACAACTTGTAATTGGTTATGGTCTTGAGGCAGACCAGTGAACTCTTTCCTTCAAATCTAGTGATCTTGAAGTAGTCCAGTGAATTCCTTCCTTCAAATCATCAATCACAACTCTGGAAAATAACTGCCTACCAACTTGAGAATACTTTCACCTTGCAAGTGAATCTCACAATCATCATCGACCTTCTCAAAGTGGAAACAATCTTCTTTTTATAGGGCTCAGAGTATCATAACCCATGATTATACTATATGATGTTAACAACTGTGTGTTTCTCCTGTACAGATCCTTAGTGATATTTGACAGGTCACCTCATAACGTTCTTTGACCTCGTATAGAATTTTGAACCTTAAATCTTCGTTGTGATCATTTCCCAAATTCTTATCAAATCATCAACCAGCTCTATTACATCCCCAATCTACTGCACTTTTTCATGTGCTGTGAGCAAACTCTGCTACACCCAGTCTGCTGCATTGTGACTTGGCTTGATCTTGAGACTTTGATCCTAGATCCTAACATATTTATGGCCTTTTTCTGCCTATATTCATCCTAGTTGCTCATCTAGAACTTTCTGAAGTAGTCTGTATCCAGCTGATCCACATTGATCCTTCGAACTACAATGGTCTGATGCTCTGCTATAACCATCCTAGACTATAAATTACTATCCTAGTTCTCAATCTAAGTAACTAACCATGAATATATCCTACTCTAAACTTTTGTTCTTCAATTTCTATACAATTTGAAGGGATTGCAAAATCCTAACAATGATGATAATGATAATAATAATATGATAATGAAAATGATAATGAAAATGAAATGAAATGAAAATGAAAATGAAAATGAAAATGACAATGATAATGATAATGATAAGGACAAGGATAATGACAATGATAATGATATGATAATTTTCCCATTGCATATGCTATTGTTAGTGCCGAAAATAATGAAAATAGAGAATGGTTTTGTTTGCAACTTATAAATGCTCTATCACCCTTCAATGAGGGAGATTGACATCGATATGTATTTTTCTCAAATTGTTAAAGTGAACTTTTGTGAGTCGCACCAATGCTTTCCTATTTATCACCATTCTTATTGTTCGGCATCTTGTTGATAACTTCGAGAACAATGCTAACAATCATTGCAATAATTTTCCAATTTCTTTTTTTGTTGTTAGTGCCTAAAATGATGAAAATATGGAATGATTTTTTTTTAAAATTATAAATGCTCTATCACCCTTTAATGAGGTAGTATCTCATTTTTCATTGTTCTGATTCTTCTTATATGTTTTCTTTTGCTTAGGGACAAGCAAATGTTCGGTTTGAAAGAATTTTATGCTTGTGAAAACATACATATTTTATTTAGTTTTATCTTTTTGTCTATTTTAGTCTTAGTTTGAGTCATTTTAGTTTCTTTTATTGTTAGAGCATCGATACTATCGTATATCTTGTTTTTATTACATGAATGAAGAGTATGGCATGATTTTGGACATGAGCTGTGTGGAAGGAGAATTGAAGATGATTTTCTAAGGTTCTAGTGGATCGTAAGCAAGCCAAGACGTGTGTTCTACTTTTTCGACCTTTTTGGAGCTGTGTGAGTGAGCACGAGTCATGCTTGATGAGCTCAAGCCGTGCCAAGCACCTTTGTGGAATTCTCTAAGCATGGGCTATGGAGGCCTGTTCATGGGCCGTGCATCCTTTAAAAACAACACAATCTTATTTTATTATTTTTATGGGATTTCGATTATTTTGCATTTCATATATATATATATATATATACCCCCTCTCAAAGAACGAAATGGGGATGAATTTTATGAGGTTTTCACTAGAGACGAGACCCAGACGGTGTAGGTTTGGTCATCTCTTCACACCATTGACGAGAGGTTTATCTCAGATGACTCTAATAAACGCTCTGTTGCGTCATCATCATTGCGGATTTAAATCGGCTGTGTTTGAAAACAAATTTTCATTTGTTGTTGGGTTTATACTGAATTCCTAATTGTTTTGCAATGACTACCTTCAATTGTCTATTGGAGTAGTTGTTTTCATTCATGACTAGGACAACGTAAGACTTATATATGGCATAGCAGTTAGATCTCTTTCATGGATTCTAATGAGATGTGAATTCTGTATTTATTAATTTCATGTTTAGGATTTGTGATATCATATTTATGTGTTGATTTATCTATAACTGCCTATTCTATGTGTTTTGATCAATCATCTTAGTACATAGGAGAAGCATTTATGGAGTCAAGTCATTCTCTTTTTGTTGATGTTTATAGCAGGTTTATAGAGTAATGGTATTTTCTTTTTCAACCTATAATCACATGAAAATGAGCATCATATAGCAAATCTGAGTCGGATTACATTATGAGGTGTTAGAGAAATAATCATAATGCGACATGTTTAGCATTTGTTACATTCTCGTTTGGACATAGAGTAAATATGTTAGTTTCATCATGTCATGTTTTATTGTAACCAATAGCTCTATGGGCAACTCACTTATGTCGAGCTTTATTAAAATCAACTATCATGAAAGAACATGAAAATGCTAGTCAATGATTGAATTCTGAAGAGTGATAACTACGATCGTCATACGTTTTATTTACTCTGATAAGAACATCTTTAAAACAAAAATAAAACATATTTAGTTAAAATGTCTTATCCCATTTTGTTCTTGTTACCAACAGAAAGTATCCAATGTTGAATAAGAAGAATTGGCTTACTATTTTCAATAATGTTGCACATGCAATAACGATAGCAGATTTTCAGAGTAACATTAATAAGATTGTTAGCATTATGGAACAAGCTCGGAATTTTTTTGCAGATTCAAACCCAGAGTGTTGGGCCAACATACTCTTCAATGGTTATTGATAGGGTATTATAGCAAATATTGCAGATTCAAATATAAGTATAAATCACTACAATGTTGGATCAAAATATGTGTACAAATCATGCAACTCATGTACAAAAAAAAAAAAAAAAAAAAAAAAAAAAAAAAAGAGAGAGAAGAGTCTTGAAGGCAATTAGTTGTTATGCCTCATTCCATAGAAAAAGCTCAGTGAAGCATATTCAATAAAAATCTTAGTTGTTAACTTAGGCTAATTCATGCAAGCAACATGAGGTTTGTGCTGGTTGATAAAGAGAAAACTCATGTAGTAGACTTGGTTGAAGAAAATTGCGGTTGCAGAGATTGATAGGCAAATGAGATTCTGATGCGTGTTGTCAAAGGCATGTTAGATTAGTCCCCACTTGTAATATAAATATGTAGATATAATGAGTAATGGTCGATCCCATAGAGAGATGGAGTGTTCAATCAAATTCATAACTAAATTGCAAACTTATTCAGTACTAATAAATAAGAACTAAATTAAGATAATACTTGCACTAGATTGATTAACTAGGTTGAAACTATAGACAACAAATATAGGTAGCATTTTCATAACTTCACACAGCTTAGGGATTAATAACCGAAACTAAGGATAACAGGTCATATTTAATTTGATAAAATGGAAATGAAATGTTATAGATTTGTAATTTAATGATTTGGTTGGAATAAAGGGGATTCCTTTATTCATGTTCACTAGAATTTTAATTACCAAGGTAGCTTGAATAACTAGACTAATTATCTACCTACATACCATGATAGCATGAATACATAAAATAGGCAGTTGAATTAATCAAGGAACATACAAAACATCAATAGAATAGCAATTTAGATTGGTGTAGTCATTCATATGTCAAAAGATCCTAAACAAAATATAGCAAGACAACTTGGTCTATAACTTATTTAGTTTCTATTTAAAATGACCAACATAGATTGAATCATTAGCATAATCAACCTATAACGACATCTAAGTGGCCAATTTAGATAGAAATTATAAGTTAATTGTGGTATAGTCAATGTATAATGTTAGCTAGGTAGCCACTATAGGTAAAATCATTCATTAGCTATGGTAAAGCTCTAATCTTTGACAACATTCATGTGAAACAAACTTGATTCAATTGATAAATAAAGCATATCTTATAATCCCTAAGCTTTGTGCCATTATGATAACTCCTTACTAATAAATTATTCACTCATTGAATGGGAAAGCATCACAAAAATGGATAAATATGCAATTGTAATCATCATAACTAATTTAGATTGAATCAAATGACTAAAATGTATAAATAACCAATGAACATGGTCTTGAGAATGATAATCAAAAGCTAAGCAACTCTCAAAATCCAAACCGAGCAACACAAATGAAGATTAATGATGTTTTAGATCAAAACAAAACCTTAAAAACAATATTTTGGAACGCGTGTCTCTCCTGGAAAACAAACATAATATGAAGTATTGATTGGAAATATGAAAACCCTATGAAATCTCGACAAACTAAAATCTCAAAGATATATACAAAATAACGCCTGTCACGATCGTGACCATCATGGTAGTTCTGCTATGGTTCACTATGAGGAAGACTGTCATGATTGTGACAAGTATGGTCACGATCGTGACCGACACAAAAACGCTCCCTGGTTGATTTTTCACCCTTATAATGATTGTGATACTTCATATAATGATCATGATGCTTCACAAAGTCACCAAAACAGCTACAAATCAATCTGAAATGATCGTCTTCATATATGTGAAGAACATCTTCATAACTCAAAATATCATCACGAACTCATTGATTTACATCCAAACTTCATCAAAGTCTTCAAAATCTCTATAATCACTTCTAACCGCATAGATTCATATCCATGGAACACTGTAACCTCTCTTGACATGGCCATATACCAATGTCCAATATTCAAAACTAAACAAAAACACAGAAAACACAACATATAACATACTAAGCAAAGGAATTATCCTAGAAAAAAAAAAGTATATTTATGCTCGTCAAATTCCCCCAAACCAAATCTTTCTTGTCCCTAAGAAAAATTAAGAATGGAGTAAATAAATACACAAATTAGAACTTTGAGAAACTCGTGAAAACAATCGTAGCTGAACAATAAAGTACTCAGTATGCCACGTAATTCGCAACACCGAACATATGTCGAAACGACATCACCACAAAGTCGGCCACCATCTTAGAAAACCATTTAGTTGAACCCAAGGCATTTGAAAACATTAGGCTCGTTAAGGCTCAACCACTTCCCTAGGTGGTCGTCACCCATAATAATTTTTATCCTATAGCTTTGTCGGTGTCATGCCCAATAATTCAATCGCAAATAGTGTTTAGAGATGAAGTTACAACCGGAACTATCAGTTGAAAAAAACCTAGTCGCTGCTGAGTGTAAAAACACTAACATTTTATTTATGTTAAACCTTTTGTCGTTGTGTTTGAGTCTTTTATTTTGTCTTTTTTAGTTACGTTTATGTTTTGGAGCTTGGATACTGTTGTTTGTATATTTTTATTATAGATTTGACTGAGAGAAACGACATTTGTTGATCAGTGCAAAAGGATGAAAATGGTTTAAAGATGATCGAGATACTTGAAGATGATTTCGATGATTTCTGGTGATGTTCATGTGTAGTAGATGATGACATTAATGTCAAAGGCATCTGGAGCTATTTTGGAGCTAAACTAACATGTTTAAGGCACTTTTGGTGAATAATTAGATGACGATTCAATGCCATTTTAGAGGTGAAAACGATGTCATTTGAAGTAGTTTATGATGATATAAGGGATACATAAGGTATACCATTGATCAAGACGAAGTTTGTAGTGAAAAAATATTGTTTTAGGCCATTTTACGATCTGCCATGCCTGTGATTGCATCCATCATGCCCGTGACAGTACTTACGTTGAGTTTTTGAAGACCACGATGGTCAGGCCTCTTATTGATGTGGTCACACCCATGACAGATGTTATTTTACAAGATGTTTTGAGATTTTCAACATATTTTCTCTCTCTTTATTAGGGTTGTTAGCTTTTCTATAAATACCACATTTTGTATTCGTTCTTCGGGGAGATTTTTGGCATCTTTGACGGTGGGACTCTTTAAATTAGATAAATTTTTCATCTTTCATCATTCCTTTTGCCACTTTAGAGATTGGATCTAAGCGTTTACTCTTGGACTACATAGGATTTGAGTTGTAACCATTGAAGATTGTCTATTTACAGCCAGTATCACATTCTCTTTATTCTCTTTTAGTTTGATGACGATGCTTGTATGTTTTTTGATGATTGTAATGATTGTCTTCACTATGACTTAGTAGATCTATTAGTAGGAAACCTAATAATGAAGTCTATGTAATGGGATTATGAGATTATCTATCTAAAGTAGCAAAACCAGATTCGTTTTATACATGATTGATGCTAAATGCTGGATCTTTATCATATTTGATGCATGATTTCACCTATAATGATTACCTAGATGACTTTATACATTGATTATACCATGATTAACTCTATGATTACATTTAACATAGTCACTTAGATGTTGTTCTCGGTTTGATCTAGCTATTGATACATTTTGGTCATATTAGTAGAAACTAACCAATTTTGGATACATTCACTTTAGATCATTACATGATTAGAACCTTTTGCATGTGAATTGATAAAACAATGTCTTTTTCTATTGATTCATGTTTGGTTTGTTCCTTACTTGATTCAACCATATTAATTTCGCATGTACATTCTTTTTTTCTATGTTAGGTTACTTTGATTAGGTTGATTATGCACTCTTATTGGCAGACAACATTCTAGAGAACTTTTTATAAGTGACCCTTATATTACAATCAACCAATCATTAATGAATCCAAACTACAATCAATTAATGACTAATCCCTAAGCTAAGATGGAGTTATGAAAGTTTTCTATGTTTGTTTCCAATGGTTTACAACCTACTTCAATTTTCATAACAATTAGTTAGTTTTAGTTAATTAAATTTGGATTTAATTCATTTAATCCACAAAATCCCCCAATCTTTCTTTTCATAATTTAAATTGTTTTTAAAGGTGACTAAAAAATAATAAATAATATTACGACCATCTCTACAGGTTCTACTCTTACTTTTACTACTGCATTCATTTTAATATTTTTAGAGTGTAAGTGAGTGCATATAAATTCTAATTTTACGTGCCTACGACAACACTCATCAAATTTTGGCGTCGTTGTCCGAGACGGTCATATTTTATCCATATTTTTATTTTTTAGTCACTTGAAGTTCTATTCTTTTTTTAGAAAATTATATAAATTTTTTAAATTTTAAAAATTTTGTGAGGTTGTTTTTTTTAATTGATTTTAAATATATTTTTATTATGGCTTATAATCACCTATCTTATGCTTATATGAATAATCAATACAATAATAACTCACAACTTTCAAAGTTAAATAACATTGAAAAATGATTATTCAATTCTATAATAATAAGAATAATAATAGGTCATGTAAAAGTCATTTTGAAATGGGACATCAACCAAACAATTGCTCAACTTTTTGATCATATGAATATTCTCATGAAATCAACATGTTTTAACAACCATCAAAACAACAATATGGATATAATGTTTATTATAATTCTTATAATGATGGGTGGATAGATCATTGATGTGTCTCAAAACACATATGTTTTAATAACTTTATAACCTGCATTTTGTTTGAGTTTTGTGTATTTCTGTTTAGAATTTGTTTTGTTTAGTTTTTAGAGTTGGATACTGTCGTAGTTTTGTGTGTGTGGGCTTTTTTTTTTTTTTTTTTGCAGAGTGACGATAGAAGGATGGATTCTGTGCGAAATTGGAGTTCAGAGTTGATTGACGCGTGCTGGAAGTGCTAAAAGCGGTTCTACATAAACAGAAGGTTTAGCAATGAGGTGACACGGCGATGTCGCATTGGGACACAGTCGTGCCACAGGAGTTCAGTAGCTTCAGATCTGAGGGCTCACGGCCGTGTTGCACGATGGTCACTTTTAGGATTGTGCGTGACGCGGCTGTGCATAAGTGTGACACAACTGTGTCGTGCTGAATTCCAAAAGCTCCATTGAATCCTTAACGTTGATTTTAGGTCTTGATGATGTATCCCCAAGTTCCCTATAAATATCAGACGTCCTTTTTCACTTAGAGAGCTTCAGAGACGTAGAAACGCTATCGTCATGCAATGAGAACTAGGGAAATCTCACCAATCAAGAGATACAATCCGTCCGAGCAAGGAGATCATAGTCGAATCAATCCTTTGACAATCAAGACGCTTCATCAAAGGATACATATTTATCAACAACGATCTTTATAGATCATAATTGGGAGGGAAACATCTATAACCTCTTTATATAGATCTTGTCTATATGATTATTGATTTTATATTTGTTGTTATTCAATCAATTGTTGGATCTATGGATTGTGTTGGTTATATTGCCTTTGGACAGATTTTCTCATCTATGTATCGTGAGTAATTTCATTATAGTCTGACGATGTAAACGTGTTTGTGGTGGATTTCAGATATGGGAGATGATCATAATATTTTTTTGCTTATGATTTAATGTTTGTTTCATGGATGAATTGATTGAGCTCAATTGCGATCATATGATTTAGAATCGGCCATTCTAAGTTGTATAATCAAGGTTTTATGCATTTGTCATTCTCTGTTGACAAAATATGATAGCATGCTAAAAGTTATATCATTCTCTTTTATATAACTTTGAGTATTCATTTCAATTGAGCTTATTCTTACTAGTCGTTCTCCTTCGCTAGTTTATAAGAAATGTTGAGCTATGCGCTTAAGTAATGTTTGCTAAGGTAGATTCATTCTCTTTTGGCATAGCTAACAATGTTAGGATTAGTTCATTTGCATATGAGTCAACATTATCGGCAATAACGTTAATTAATTTCACTTCATTACTATATTCACAAACATGATTAAGTGAGGAAAAAAATATGATCGATGAAGAAATCCAACCAAAACACTATACATTAGTCACATTATCCTTTTTTCCATCTTTAAGAACTCTTTTATCTTAAGTTGTTGTTTGGTTCAGTTTAAAACACCAACCTCAAAACCTTTTTTTTTTTATAGTTCAGAACCACTTTTAGTACATTAGTAAACCCGTTCCTTATGGGATCGACCCTCACTTACCTTTACTGCATTAATTTAATATCTTGTTATTGTGTGACATAGTTAGGATATAATTTTCACATCTTACGACGAGCATGTGAATCATCAAAATTATTATGGGGGTTATCAAGACATTAATTCCTTAATGCCTAATGATTCTTGTGAATATTCTAATTTTCCTATGCAAAATCATTCTTTTGACAACACACAAGATTCAAATTCTAAGACTTTAGAAAAATAGGTTAAATTAGTAGTGCATAATCAATGAATTAGTAAAGAAGGAACTAGAATTCGTAAAGCAAAACTTAAAGCTCTTACGCATGATTTGTAACGTCAAATTGACCCACTCAAATCTAAATCAATTGAAATAGAAACTCCATTTTGTACTAATTCATTTTATGAAATTGAATAATCACAAGAGAATGAAAAATTAGCCAAGTTTAAAAGTGGTGAAGAATTGTCTAAAATTGAGAGTTTTAATCAACATCAATTTGAAGATGGTTTTGACGATGAATTTAATTTGCCTTGTGAGTAATTTATTGAGAAATATGGTCATAAAGAATTAAGTGAAAATCAAAGTGAATTTTCTATTGATAGTGTTAATGTTTTGGAAAATTCATTAAATTCCTTACAAGAATTTAATAACTCAATTGCCTCATGTTCATTTTATTCTCAGGAAGACATCTCTAGCATTGAAAAATTGAAAAGTCAAGTCAGTAAACTACTCTTGAAATGAGCCAATTGAAAACTCTAGTTCCCTATGAAATGGAAAATCAATTTGATCATCCTGAAAAATCGAAAGAATTCATTTTAAGTGAAAATGAAGACGAAACAACTAAATTAGAGAGTTTAGAACAAGAAGCTGAATCAGAAGATGAGTTGAAAGAGGAAATTTTAGAGGTAAGTTTTGATGAAGTGAACAAAAAAGATTTTGAACTTGAGTATGATGGATTTGATGATACAAACTTGAAAATGAATAATAATAAAACATATTTTGATGGTCAGTCATTTTAACTTGATGGTTTTGTTGCATTGAAAAAGTATATGTATGATGATGAAGTTAAGAAAATTGATTCCTAATTAGAAATGGGTTACATTGAGAATCAAGTCTAATTTGGATGACCCTATTAATAAAATTCAAAATGTTCAATCTCATTCAGATTTTTCGTATTTTTGCGATACTCCTAATGTTGATCCAACTATTGGTACATTCTCTTTGGGTCATATTAGTAGCAACTAATCAAGTTTTGTACATTCTCTTTTGGTCATGTATGATTAGAACCTTTTACATGCGAATTGATAAAAGAACTCCTTTTTCTATTGATTCATGTTTGGTTTGTTCCTTACTTGATTCAACCTTATTAGTTTGGCATATACATTCTCTTTTGGAACGTTAGGTTAGTTTGGTTAAGTTGATTATACATTCTCTTATTGGTAATCAACATTCTAGAGAACGTTTTATAAGAGACCCTTATATTACAATCAAACCAATCATTAAGGACTCCGAACTACAATCAATCAATGATTAAATGCCTAAGGTAAGATGAAGTTATGAAAGTTTCCTTCGTTTGTTTCCATTAGTTTACAACCTAATTCAATTTCTATAGCAATCTAGTTAGTTTAATTACGATTTAATTCATTTAATCTACAAAATCCCCCAATCTTAGTTTTTATAATTTTAATAGTTCTTAAAAGTAACTAGAAAAATAATAAATAATATTATGATCGTCCCTGTGGGTTCGACCCTTATTTCCATTACTGCATTAATTTTAATATTTTTAGAGTGCATGTGAGTGTATAAAATTTCTAATTTGAGGTGCCTGCGACAGCACACATCAGTTGCATATTGTTTTAGCGATTGAAGTTTGAATATTCATCACAAAATAGCGATAGACTCGTCGCAAAAATAGCTACAGAAGAAAGGTCGATCGCAAAATCTATTTCCATAAGGTTTGCAATGGAACAGATTTGTAGTCGTAAATAGCGATGGAAGTTGTCACAAAATAGCGATGGACACCGTGGTTCCATCGTGAAACCTTATTCTTGGATTGTATTGATTTGCGACGAAATCTATCATAGTTTAGGGACAAAAGGTACTTTTCGGTCACAAATCTGGTTTTTAGGGGGGAAAGAGTTGAATTTGAGCCTCGCTTGCTATATACAAACAACCATACATAAAAAATACATATTTCGAGTGTCAAACCAACATCAAGCACCAACCATACATGCATGTTACATATCATAATTCCAATTAAACAAGTTACACGATACTATTGTCCAAATAATCAAAACATCCTACATAAAGCACCAACACATTAAAGCTCTCCATCAACACAGAGAATTCACGTGGATCGATCGAGGAAGATCTTTTCTACTCGAGAATAGTGTGTCCTTCGAGTGGAACATGGAGTTGGTGGACCCATGACCATACATACACCATTTCTTGCACACCATTTCGAGGTATGCCTGGTTCTACGGCTCCGGAAATAGCCCATCTGTGAGCTCTCTCTCTCTAGTACGGAGTATTGAGCCTATAAAAAAATCAAGAATTATAACTTGGAAACTAGTTATTTGATTGAAAAAATAATCTCCTAAACCCTAAACAAAAAATAAAATAAAATCAGGACCTACAATCTAAAAAAAAAAAACATTTAAGTTTACTGTCGTCTCCTTCCATCTCTCGTCATACCACACCACCTCGTCGGGCTTGCCGCCCTTCTTGGCGTGTGTCTTTTCAAACACCTCAATCTTTTTCGGTTTTCTCTTCAACTGCTTTTGCTGTAAACAAACAATTAATCAATAAGATATTGATCATATATTTCAATCCAATCGGTGATAAGAATCAAAGAAATAAATTTGTACATATATATAATTGAATTTTCCTTATAAAACAAGTTACTTATTATCTTCAAACCGACACTAGCCATACACACCATTCCCTTCTAATGCTTTGCCTCTCCTTTTCTCATGTTCTCCTAAGCACGCTGCGATCGGTCTTGAAACTTTTTCGACTTCTACAACACCTTTAGAGCCTCTTTTGTCTTATCATCATACCAGAGGATCGTCTTGCCATTTTGTACAGCTTGCTTCAATTTATGCACTGTATCACGTACTCGATCAATCATCTTTGCCCTCCATTCCACATGGGCATCACCAGATCAGTATGCTCTTTCTTCCAAAGATACAGCTCCTCTAACTCCAAAGATACAATTAAGAAACGGTTATGATTATTGGCGATAATTAGAACTATAAAAAAGCTAAATAATTAGATGTAAATTTTATAATTTTGATCTTATCCTGAAGTACGCCCACATCTTATCCCTCGTTCGTTTTGGGACGTCGGGCCAGCACAACAACTCACGAATGACTCCATGACATGGGATACCACAGAGTGATTACCAAACCTAAAAAATTACAAGGAACCGAGAATCATATATTTGAGATAATTTCATCTGCAAACAAAAAATATGAATCTTATTTATGAATGAAAAAAATACATACAAAAGACCACCATCAGAGTCCAATGTAAGTCCTAGATGATATCCATCAACATACTCATCATCCGTCCAACCAACTGATAGGGAAGATGAACTATAAGGAGAAGCTAATGGTGGTGAAGCTGATGATGGAAGAATCGTCATAGTGGCACTAAATCTCATCATGGAAGTGTTGATATAGCAGAAGATTGATGAGCAACCCCTCTTCCAAGAATAGGCTCTTGTATGGTGTTGGTCCCTCGATCGCGAGGCACTCATCGATAGGTAGACATTGGCATCGGCTCCTCTGTATAAACATCCTCTATCTCCTTATTGAGTCTGATCTCATGAAAATCACCCCTACCTCTCCCATGGTGTCTTCTGCTCGGGGTGAATCATTGGTCTCTTACCTATATTTTTTTAAGAGTATTGTTGAAAATTTCATAAGTTTGTGTAGCTTTGACATCTAAAAGATTAACGAAAATCAAAGAAAGAAAATAAAACATTAAATTTACCAGCCTTATCCCTCCTAGGCTATCGTCTGACATCTACAATGAAAAATAAAACAAATAGAAAAACTTACAATCAAAAAATTAAGAACATAGAATGAAAGACTTATATAAAAACACAAACAGAAACAAAAAAGTTATATGTATACGTTTTTTTACTTTATATCTAAAAGCTATAGGTCTAGGCTTTTACTCTAATCATTTTCATCGTCATTGTCATCATCACCCTCATCCTCATCCTCATCCTCGTCTTCATCATTCTCTTTCTTAGCGTTGTCATCCTCATTTTTCTTCCTCTTCCTCATCATGTTGCTTGTTCTCTTTCTCTAGGTCATCATCGAGGTCATCGTCATCAGAGACAAGTGAGACTTGTGTATGAGAAGTGTCTTCATGAGCCTTGGTAAGGCTTGGATATGCAACATATCATAGTTGAATAGCTTGATTTGTCAATATGAAAAGATCATAACCCCCTTGATACTTCTTCATCCTATCAATCTCAACCAATTTGTATTCGTCGTGTACATTGAGCCCTCTGTCGGAGTCAAACCAATCACACTTGAAAAGAATCCTTTCATATGAGAATTCCGTCACTACGTACTGCAACTCCACGATTTTTCTCAAAATCCCATAATAATCAACTCCATTGCCTTTAACACATAACCCATAGTTCATAGTGAATTTCCTTGAGCCAAGGTTGTATGTGTCATACAAAAATCGGATAATGAAGTATAAACACGTGTAGACTTGAAAAGCTGGTCATGTACCAAGGCTATAAACCAAGTCATCAAAAGGATTATTAAAGACATGCATTTAAAAGGAATAAAGATGATGATAATTTCAATTGTAGATGCAGTACTAATCAATTGCATTCGATTCAAAACTCATTCTACTCATAATGTTTTGAAGCCACGAAGCCCACAAATCTCCAACTCTACTCCAAACTTCATGGACGAATCTTGAACGTCGCATTCTTAATATTTCTAACTCGAATAATCTATGATTGATAACACTTGATATATGACATAACCTTTGCTAAATTATTTAGTAAATTTATTGTTAATTTTCATACCTCTTAAAAGGATCAATTAACGCACAATTGCGCAGAACAAATCTATAACTGGGTTTTTGATCTTTCTAAGCTAACGTATCCTTTCTCCCCTCCCTCGTGACATATCCCCCATGCTTGTGAAACACACTTGGAAAATTAGGATCATCTGCTCATTTGAAGCACCACAGTTATGAGGGGAACTTCGAGCCTCTGTGTCAACCTTTTTTCCAAAGTAATGTTGACAAAAATTGCTCTGCTCCTCCATAAGATATGCCTCACAAATAAAGCCCATGACATGTGCCTTGTTACAAATTTTACCTTTTAGGTGAAATAGAAACCTGAAAAGAGATATCATTCATAATTTGAAACCATAAACCACCATTAGTACAAAAAATCTCTAATAGAGGAAAAATTACTTTATATTAATTAATTAGATATACCTCTCGAAAAGATACATCCACCTATAATCTACAGGTCCAACAATTTTTTCCTTATATGGAAGATATAAAGACAAGTGCTCCACAGAGTTGAAAATAGATTGAGGAAACAATCTCTCTAACTTGTATAAAATCTCTCCATGTTCTCACAGCGTATACAATTGAAACACATATCTCTGTAGAATAAGCTCAACTCGATGAAGGCAGTCAATACATGAGGCTGCAACAATTCCTTGAATGCTACTGGAAGCATTCTTTGCACGAGAACATGGCAATCATGGCTTTTGAGGCCCTTCAAACACCATTCCTCATCACGAACACAACATCTTAAATTGGATTCATATCCATTCGAAAACTTCAGTATTTTGATCAAGTCATATAATTCCCTTCAGCCAACTTTTTCAACACATAAGGAGCCTCAGGCATAACTATTTTTGTTAGGTCCAAAGGTTCAACCTAGAGGAGGGTGAATAGTTTGACCCAATGTATTGCTTTGTAATGCAGCATCTTTAAAAACGTTGAGCACTACTATTCTATGCAGACTATTAAAGAAGTCTACAACAAAAGTTCAAACTCTATAAGTTTGTCTATCTTTTCCTGTAGTAATCTATTTCTAATAGTTCAAAACATATCAAGCAATGAAAGTAATTAAAGAACACAGGACTTATACTGGTTCAGACACTCGTTGTCAAGTGATAATCGAGAGTTTAGTCCAGTCTTCCCTTGGTGACCAGTTTAGTCAATCCAAGAGGTGAGTTCACTATCTTCTTATTTGTGGCTTACAACATAACCCCTTTTATAAGCTAGCTAACTTTTTCGAAAGGTGAAGAACCTAGATTCTTGCATTGAACCTTCACTGGACTCTTCTGGAGCTTCTGTTCTTCAGTGCAGACTAGTGAACTCTCTTCCAGTTTGCTTCTCGATTCAGCTAACTTGAGTAATTTTTGAATCTTTGATTTTTTTTTTTTCTGTGACAGCTTGTCACATGTGAGCCTCAATTGATGTTGACAGCTTATCTTTTTCTGATTCTCATATTGTCACACTTTGAACCTTAAATCCTTCATTTGACTGAACCTCAAACCACTGACCCAACCTTAGCAAAACCATCTGTGTTACACTCCAGCCTGCTGTACCTTAGTATGCACTCAGTATTATCGAGACCTCATCTATACCTAGTCCCTGTCGTAAACTCATCTGCATCTAGATCTGATACACTTCATGCATTGCTGTATTGGTCCTTATTCACAAGTTCAATCCTAGATCCTGAAGCATTTGCGGATCTTTCATTGCCCATATATGTCTTTGTTGCTTAGCCAAAATCCTCGGTAGTAGTCTGCGTCTGGGGGCCTAAAAATTCTCTCTATCTATGGCCATATGCTCTTCAGCATCTGGCCTAAACTACAGATACCTACCTAATTTCTAGCCTAAGCACACTAACTGATAAAAGTGTGCAATGCCTCTAATTGTATAGAAATTGATGTAACCAAAATTGAGATATATTAGTCATAATATAGTTACTATGTTTAGGTTAGAAGTCAAGTAGGTAGTTGCAGACTAGGTTGGATGCTGGAGAGTAGACAGCTACAGATGATGAAGATCAGATGAGCCACCAGATGCAGACTACTACAAAGGACTTTGGCTAAACACTATGGCATTTATGGGCAACAAAAGAACATCAAATTATTTAGGATCTAGGATTAAGCTTACAGACAATGACCAACACAGAATGCATCAATGTGTAGCAGATCAGTGGATAAATGAGGTTATAGTAGGAACTAGTTGAGACGAGGTATCATAGTATAGTGTACACACTAAGGTGCAACAGACTAGGTGCTATAGATGGTAGGGTCAGAGGTCTGGAGTCAGTCAAATGAAGATTTAAGTAAGTAGCAAAGGCATAATTTCTAGAGTTATTGGACTGTCAGCATCAGAAACAAGATGGTGGAGGACACGAGTGACAAAGTGACATGTCAGAAACAGTACCTTGTTGCTTAGGTTCGTTTCTTGAGCCCATAAAAGGAAATCGGTGAAGCTCATTGAAGTAAGATTATTGAACAAGGATTGAAAGGCAAGAGTGCAAAGCAATTAACATTCAAACATAACTCAAAAGAGCTGAATCGTGAAACATACAGTGAAGAGAGTTTGCTAGTCTATAGAAGAACACCATTTATAGGAGAGTTCAGATTGCTGAATTTATGCAAAGATCGTGGGTCTTCATCTTTTGTACAAGTTGTTTAGCTTGTAAAATGAAGTTGTCTTATAAGCCACAAACAAGATGATAGTGATACTCACATCCTGGCTTGACTACACTAATCACCAAGAGAAGACTCGACTAAGCTCTTGTTTATCAATTCATAACAAGTGTCTGAAGCAGTATAAATACTGTGTCTCTTTCTTGCTTTCATTGTTTAATATTTAAAACTTTTAGAAATCAACCTTCACAGTCAAATAGAGACGAATTCCAAGAATTGAAGTCACTGTAGCAGATCTTGAAGTTTTAGCTGAAGACCACCCAAGTGGTGTGCATAGAATATTGTCTGCAAAAATATAATCCGTTGTATAAAATTATTAAAACTCGAATTAACCTATTCACCCCGTCTCTAGGTTATATCTTGGACCTTACAATTGGTATCAGATTCTGACTTTCTAGACTTAACAGTTTGTGGAAAGAAAAGATAATTATCTTATTTGCAAAGAAGTTACTAACAGTTTATTTTTATGAAAAACAATGGCACTACCAAGGTTTCCCAGGAGTCCTAACAATGGAGAACCTCCATTATCCTCATTTAATAAATTCAACCATCGGAAACTAAGGATACTGGCATATCTCAATTAAATAGATGAAAGAATGCAAGACATCATCTTTGATCGACCTCATATTCCAATAATGCCAGATCCAATGAAAGAAGTACACAGACCGAAGTCTCTTTGGTCCAGAGAAGACTGGGATCTGGAATTAGTTGATAGAAAAGTTATAAATCAAATATTCAAATCCCTTGATGACAACATGTTTGAAATAGTGTGTAAGGTCCTTGATATAACCTAAAGGGGGGTGAATAGGTTAATTCAAGATTTAATAATTATATACAATAGATTATAGATTTGTAGACCACTATTCTATGCAGACTACCTCAGTAGTCTGCAGCTAACACTTTAGGGTCTACTGCAGAGACTTCAAACCTTGGAATTTGTCTCTGCTTGGCCGTGAAGGTTGATTTCTAACTGTTTTAAATATCAAATAATGAAAGCAAGTAAGAGACATAATATTTATACTAGTTCAGACACTTGTTATCAATTGATAAACAAGAGCATAGTCCAGCCTTCCCTTGATGACTAGTGCAGTCAAGCCAAGAGGTGAGTATCACTATCTTCTTGTTTGTCGCTTACAAGACAATTTCTTTTTACATGCTAAACGACTTTTAGAAAAGATGGAGACCCACAATCTTTGCACAAATTCAGTAATCCTAGTGAACTCTCTTTTCTGTGTTTCATGATTCAGTTCTCTTGAGTAATCTTTGAATATTGATTGCTTTGCACACTTGTGTGTCAATCCTTTTCTATAACCTTCATCAAAGAGCTTCGCTGGTTTCCTTTTATAGGCTGACGAAACAAACCTACTACAACATGACACTATTTATGGCGCTGATACCTTGCCACTCGTGCCCACGAACATCTTGTTTCTAATGCTGGTAATCCACTATCTCTAGAATTTGTGCCATCTCCAAACAAAAAACATAAAGGAATAAAAAGAAGGAGCAATAAAGATATTTAAACTTACCTTTGATGTTCCTTTCCTTTGCTGTACTGACTCTTATGTTCTGCTCTTGATTCTCTACTGCGCTTTGGAGTCCTTTGTTCTGGATCTCTGTAATATCGACTTCGTTCTTCATACGATTGCTTCCCCTGAGTCCTTTTCCATGAGGTCTTCTCCTTGTGATGCCTATATCTTTTGGCAGACCTCTTTGCTTCTTCCTCTATTGCTCTTTATTTTATTGCAGACCTCTCCCCCTGCGTCATCTGCTCTGCTACAAATTATTTCTCCCTCTTTTTGTTTGCATTGAGGGTAGAGGGTAGAGTTTCAATGGCAATCCTGATGCATTTTAGTTCTGTGAAGACCTTCTTCTACACTACTTGGAGCAGTGTTTCGAGCAATCCTATCCTTGTATCATTATTGTGAATGTCCTCACTGAGTTGGTGTTAGGTAGTCTACATAGCTATTTGAATCCTTCTTAGTTCAGCTTTGGTTTGGCCTCTAAATTTGTTAAAGTTTTAGGTGCTAATCAACGGATATTGAAGATTCATTGATTTGGATTGTTTCAGCTCATCAATGACTCCAGCTCCCAAGGTGTTGAGTGTTGAGCGAAAGTCTTCGAATATTTTATTTCTGACATGCATTTCTGCTTCAAGGTTTTCTACAATAGGCTACAGAGTTTCAAGAATATCATGAAATGCATCTCTAGTCCATGGGTGCATTTCATATATATCTTGATCCAGTTTTCTAAATCTTTGGCCCATGGTAGTAGTTAATGGTGACGATGGTACCCGTTCAGCTATAGGTCTTGGCCGTACTAAGACTATCTGAACATCATCTTCAAAGGCTTCTTTTAGATTCATTATTATTGTTGGTGTCAATTCATCAAGTGTCCTTTGAGTTACAGAGATCCCACTGTCTAAAGGTTTTTTGCCTTCAGATGATAGATCTACTGCAGTGTGCGTCAGTCCAAACGAGGAAGGTGGCGTAAATTGAATGTTCGTAAGATTATGATCATCATGGTGGGAAGGAGTGACTCCTACTGCAACTTGGGTATCAGTCGTCTCCATTATGGAGTTATCTTAGCTACAGACAGGTCCTCTTCAACTGCTTCCTCAAATACTGCTGGTTGTTCTTCTACAATAGTTTCTTCAACCTCAGTTACTTCTGTTGATTGAACCTCAGCAGCTTGGCCTTATGCTACTTGTGCTTCAACTACAAGGGCGATGATTACCTGGGTTTCTACTACAGATTCTTCTGTTGCATATCCCTCAGCAATAGCTTCATCAGTGGATGGTTCCATTTCTATGTCAACTGTATCACCTTCAGTAGATGTCTTGAATCCTTCATCCTTTGTAGTTTCTTCTACTGTAGGTTCTTGAGCTGCTTGTGCTATTGCAGGGGACTCTGCTGCATCTACCTTGGTTAAGGTTGTCTGTTCTTGTACGCCTTCTTGAGCAATTTTATCAATGATTACATCATCATCATCCTGAGTGTCTGGATATGTCTGATTATCCCTATCATTTCCATCATCTCTTGCTGGTTGATGTTCTCCCAAGTCTGGTCTTGAGAGATAGCCATATATCTCCTCGATTGTAGCTTTTACATGCTCTGTTAAGAGCTTCTTGAGCTCGGCTTTGACTGTAGGAGTGTTTACTAATTCAATTGGCCTGAGTATGGCATATGTGAGCCGGGTTTTCTTCAAGGTATAGTCCTTGAATTCGCGTATGCCATTTAGTAGAATGTGTGCCTCCTTTGGTCTTGTTGACCTGCTGGCTGTCTTCTTCTATAGTTGAGCTAATTGTACGGCCTATGCTTCTGCCATCCTATCAGATTCTCTGATTAGGGTATGAGATCCGTCTGTATTGACTCCGTAAAGAGTCTTAGGTCCTTGAATGGACTAATATCGGCTTGGAAGATCTTGTTTGCCTTTCAGTCCGTGTTGGCCTCTTGATTAGAAGTTTATGTTGAGCCACAAACTCCAGAATCATGCCTTTCCTTTCTCCATTTAGCTGCTGCTCAGATTTCCTTTTCATGCTAAGTAGTGAAGAGGTTGTTCTTGTTGTTCTAGTCTTCAGCAGTCGAGCTCATTTTTCTATAGTTCGTACTGTTTACAAAACTATTTCAATGACCTTCTCTGGAGAAGGTCTTACCTCTATTGTTGTCGTGGTTTTCCAGACTTCTGTTACAGTTGTTGTGAATGGAATGATTGCTGTGGTTGTTGGCTCTGCTGTAGTAGCTCTTGTTGTAGGAGAAGGTGGAGGAGAGGTAGCTTGGGCTGATTCAGTATGCAAAGTTGTGAGATTGGCTTCTATTGCCCATATCTTATTCACTATGTATCCTTCAGCAGCAAGCCTTTGTCTGAATTAAGCTTGAGGTCCTTCATTAGTCTGCTCCATCATTAAACTCTTCTGAGTTTCCAGGATTAGGCTTCGAAGGTTCTCGTCTGCTCCATCTTTCAAGAATTTTAATTCCACATTGGCATCATGGAGAGCAGCTAATTTTGATGCCTTAGGAGGCATTCTCAAGGATGATGGCTTAGTAATATGCCTAATCTACACTTCTGCATATTGTACTTTTATCTCCATGAGAGTTGACTTTGCAGTAGAGTGACCAGAGATGGTTTCTTCATCGGAGGCTTGCATGATTAGTTTTCTCCTTGTCATCCTCTGCTTCTTTTTCTTGGTTGTTGAGTTTTTCTTACTGGTACCTTCTTGATCTGCTTTGTTGCTGATCTTGTTTGTACTGTACCAGTCGTCTGCACAACCTTTCTTCTTGTCTGCACTATTGCAGACTTGGGTGGGTGGTCTACAAGCTTGACAATGGTTGTTGGCAGTGCTCTAGTCTGCTTTGTCAATCTGATTAGCTGCTTGCCTATCTTCTTGACGTCAATCTGCTTGGCCACCGTCCATGGCCTCCCTTCTTTATCAGATAATTATAATTTCTGTTTGAGACGGATGCTGATTATCCTTCCTAACAATGGTTGCTTTGACTATACAGCCTTTGCAATCTGATACATGAGTAACTTTGCCCAGTTGACTTCATGCCTTATGAGAATCGCACACATGATCTCCTGTTGATCAGTTGTAATCTGATCTTTACTGAATTCTCTGGAAAGGATGACTTTCTTGCCTATATTAGCAAGCAGTTTCTTCTCCTTTGATAGATACTTCTTCATTGTTCGTATCCCCTCATTCCACCTTTCTTGACTTAACATCGCATGCCTTCCTATAGTTATGATGGTTGGTGGAATTACTCATGAGTCTTCGTTTGATAGATTGAAGATCTGTGCAAGATCTTCTGGTTTGATGATGATGCCCTCTTTCTTTGCAGTAGAGGTGTATGTGATCAGTTACAGCTCTTCTACAACTTTCGCCTTTTCAATGAAATCCAGAACTTCATTGTCGTAGATCCTGCTAGCTTGGTCATAGAGGTTCTTGAGTCCTACATCTTGGATTAGGTCAGCTACATCCTTCAACTCATCTGATTTGTCTCGAGCACTACTGAAGTAGAACACGACTCCATTTTGGAGTTCGATCTTTCTTGATGGGCTCGATTCATCAGATTTAGAGCTTTTCTTTGAGATGTTTGATGGAGTGTTGGCCATTTCAAAGATTGTTTGTTAAAGATCTTTTGAGTTTCAAAGATGAATTTGAGAAAGTTGAAATCTAGGGTTTTCAGTTCTTGATATGAGTAGAGGGTTTCAAGATTAGAGAGAGTTTGAACGCTTTAGAGAGAGAGTATATGAGAGTATAAAGTGATTTTCATTTAGAAAAATTTCTCTTTTTATAGTCTCTAAAAATATTATCGTTGCTAGAAGTTTCTAGCCGGTATATAGTGTTAGTTAATTATTTTGATCGTTGCGTGATTTGAGGAAAACCGTTTTTACAAAGTTAATATTTTTTCCAAAACTAAATGCAGTAAAGCATAATTGATTCTAGTCTGCATCCACATATGCAGCAAGCAATAGAGCAATAATGTTAGTATGCATTCTACATATGGATTAGAGCAATAAAGCATTTTGGCCAATTTTACTGTTTTAAATAAAGTATACCCAATTCTCCTCTAAATTGAATAAACTTACTCTCATCGAGGGGTTTTATAAAAATGTCTGCAGTTTGTTTCTCTATTGGAATATATTCCAATTTAATGTGACCTTTTTTCATATGATCTCTAATAAAATGATATGTGACATCAATATGTTTGGCTCTTGAATGAAAAACTTGATTTTCTGAAATCGCCATTGCAAACATGTTGTCACAAAATATAAAGGTTTCAAAGAATGTCATACCATAGTCTACAAGTTGTGATCTCATCCATAGCATTTGTGCATCACAGCTTTCTACAACTATGTACTCTGCTTCTACAGTAGAGGTTGATACTGTAGTCTGCTTCTTGCTGAACCAGGAAATCAATCTTGCACTAATGAATTAACATGTTTCACTTGTGCTTTTCCTGTCAACCCTATATCCTACAAAGTTTGCATCTAAAAAAGCTGTTATTGTGAAATCTTATTCCCTAGGATTCCATACAATAAGGTTTGGAGTTCCTTAGAGATATCTCAAGATGCTCTTTACTGTAGAGTAATGGGTTTCCTTTCGATCAGATTGATACCTTGCATAAACACAGACTGCATATTGAATGACCCTATTACCCCTCTATACATGGTTCGATTTATTTTCTTTCCATGTTCATCTTTGTTTATCTTTATTAATGTGCTCATGGGAGTTTTCATATGACCAGCATTTTCTAAGCCATACTTTTTAATTGTGTTCTTTAAGTACATAGATTGATTCGTAAAGACTCCACTCTCTAATTGTTGTACTTGAAGACCTAAGAAATATTTATCTTATTTCCTATTATGCCATCCTGTGTATGTGCCTTAATTCATCTTCTTTTATTTTGTTCATTTCTTTCCAATTGTTGTTGAGTTAGTTCTTCAGTCTCTGTTGCAATGTCATTATGTGCAGACGATTCTTCCTTGTCTATAGCTTTCATGACCTCTTTTACAGCCTCTTCATTACATGCACATTCCTCATGAAATACATTTGCACTTTTCATAAATGTTTCTGATTCATCAAATGATATATAAACTAACTCCTCAATTGTTTGTGTTCTTTTATTATATACACTAAAAGCTCTGCTGTTTGAAGGATACCCTAAGAAAGTTCTCTCATCTGTCTTAGGATTAAATTTCAGTAAATAGCTTTTATCATAGTTGTGTATATAGCATATGCATCTAAAAGCATGAAAGTATTTGACACTTGGTGTCTTTCCTTTCCACAATTCGTAGGGGGTTTTCTTATAAAGCTTGTGAATTGTGCATCCATTCTAAGTATAGCAAGTTGTATTGACTGCTTCTTCCCAAAAGATTTTTTGATAAGTTTGGATGAGAAAGCATTGTCCTAGTTGCCTCGATGAGTGTTCTAGGTGCTGAGAAGAAGTGTTTAATTCCATGATCATTGCAGTACATATCTATTCCTGTTTGATCAAATTCAATGCCATGATCGCTTTTAATTGTGATAACTCCTATTCCTTTTCAATTTTGAATCTGTCTAAGAAACCTTGTCAGTAGACTATAAGTTTCACTCTTTTATGTAAAAACATTATCCAAGTATATCTGGAATAATCATCTACTATAAGTAGAGTGTACTTCTTTCTATTTAAGCTTTCTACCTCAACTCGACCAAAGAGATCCAAATGTAATAATTCCAGAATTCTAGTTGATTCTGAACAGTTTAAGGGTTTAAAGCTTGCCCTAGTCTGCTTTCCTTCCTGGCATGCTCTGCATAGTTTATCCTTTTTGAACTTTATTTGAGGGAGTCCTCTTACTAGGTTTCTAAGGATAATCTCGCTATTGTTTTAAAATTAAGATGAGCTAATCTTTTGTGCCATAGCCAGTTTGTATCTTCAACTTTTTTAGTATAGAACCATGTTATTTGTTCTGATTGTGATGAATCAAAGTCTACTGCATAAATATTTCCTTTCCTTGCTCCTAGTAATTTGACTTCTTATGTGATGTATCATAAGTGAATGACACAATTGACTAATGGATAGCAGGTTATGTTCTAAACCTTTAACATAAGCAACATCTCTAAAGATTAAAGAACCTATACCAAGGGTTCCATAACCTTTAGTTGTGGAGTATCCTAAGAAGGTTCCTTGGTCTATTTTTGGATCAAATTTCCCTAGATGATTTTTGTCATTGTTGTGTATATAGCATTTGCATCCAAAGACATAAAGTATTTAACACTTGGTCTCTTTCCTTTTCATAATTTATACTAGGTCTTTTTATGCAGTTTGTGTAGAATGCATGTAGTTTGAATATAGCATGCAATGTTGACTCATGCCTAGAAGGTTTTTTGTAATTTTGCATCTGTAAGCATTGGTCTAGTTGCTTCTATAAGTGTCCTATTCTTCCTTTTTGTTACACCATTTTGTTGGAGTGTTTTAGGTGCTGAGAAGTTATGTTTTATCCCATGATCATTTTAGTAGGTATCTAATCCTATTTGGTCAAATTCGGTACCATGATCACTTCTGATTGTGACAACTTCAATGTCTTTCTCATTTTGAACTTGCCTTAAGAATCTAGTTAGTAGTTAACAAGTTTCACTCTTTTTGTGTAAGAACATTACCCATGTATATCTTGAATAATCATCTATTATTACCCGAGTATATTACTTCCTACCTCTATTAGACCAAAACGATCCATATGCAATAGCTCTAGAACTCTACAAGATTCTGATAAACTTAGAGGTTTAAAGCTTATTTTGGTCTCCTTACCTTCTTGACATGGTCTCCATAATTTATCTTGTCTAAAGCTAATCTTTTATGCCATAGCCAATTTTTGTCTTCAGTTTCTACTTAATAAAAACAAGTTATTTGTTCTGATTGTGATGAGCCAAAATCTACCGAATAAATGTATCGCTTTTGGGTTCCAAGCATTTGACTTCTTACTTGGCATGAATGATAAGTAAATGAGACATCATAATTTTTATCACACAACTAGCTAATGGAGAGCAGGTTATGCTCTTAGCCTTTTACATAAGCTATATCTCTAAAAATTAGGAATTTGTATCAAGGGTTCCTTAACCTTTCATTTTACCTGCTTGTACATGGTATCAACTCATACGGGTCCTTACTTGTTAGTTTTTGGAATACATACTTGAATTACTTCCTTGTGTGAGTTCCAATATTTGAATGACTTGTGACCTGGTTTGCCACAAGTGGAGCAGCAGACTTTTGATCTAGTAGCCCTGAGTGGTATGCGGATCTTTCTCCACCTCTTTTGCTGCATTAAGCAGGTGTAGATGGACTTCTTAAGTGGTTTTCTCCATGCAGTATTGGAAGTTTTGTTCCATACTAAGTAGTTTGGTGCATATTATGGTCTATATAGCCTTTTCTTGGCTTCCATCCTATGGTTCCAGACCTTCTGCACCTTGTTGTGTATTCTATTAGCATGTGACAGTGTTCTATTTGAGATTTTATCCTTTTAGATTTGAGCAAAAAGGGTCTTATTCTTAGGTATATTTTATGCAGTAGAGGTTTTACTCTTCTGCATCTTTTGTGCAGTAGAGGTTTTACTCTTCTACATCTTTTGTGTAGTAGAGGCATTGGTCTTCTGCATCTTTTGTGCAGTAGAAGCATTACGCTTCTGCAAGATTCTTGTAGAGGTCTGCTTTGCCGCTTTCTAACTAGTTATAACATTATCAGTCTCTTATATGTGTAAGTGATTGTTCAACCAGCCTTTGTATCCTAAACCGGCTTTATCATTTAAGGATTGACCTATGTTAGGCATTTCTTCTAAGTTCAGAGTCGTTCCATTCCATATATCTACTTGTTTCGGAAGCTCAGCGTTCCTCAATGTGAGTGTTTCCACTACTGCATTGAGGAGCTTCACTTTTTCATCTGATACTTTTAGTTCATTGTGAGCCTTGGCTAGGTTACTGTTGTTCTCTTTGTATGCTAGATTATATTTGTCTTTGAGATTTACAATCAGCGTGAGATTTGCTTTATTTTCCCTTGAGAGGGAAATAAAGCTTTCAGTGGTTTCTTCAGGTGCTTCCTTCAATTCCTCTAGAGTGGCATCTGAGTTTGAAAGATCAAATACCTAATGTCTATCTTCAACTTTTTCCATGAAATAGAGTTGATCATTTGACATTCTTTCTTCATCATTAGAGTCTGTCTGACTTCAAGCCTTAGCAGCATAGGCTCTACTCTTTTCCTTTCTTTTTAGGGTTCCCTTTGCTGTATTCCTTCTTGTATCTTTGTATAGATGGTTCTTGTGTAGGTCATTTGTATTATGTAACAAAGTGACCTGGCTTTCCATTATTATATCAGACTTCTTTTTCAGCTTCTTTGGTTTTTGTAGAGAGATTCTTCTTGATATTCTTCTTTTTGAACTGTGTAAGGTTCAGATTTCAACCTAGAGAAGGGTCTGTAGACCACTATTCTATGCGGAATACTAGTTCTTTCCAGACCATAATTCTATGCAGACTACTTAGGTAGTCTGCAGATGACAGTTTGTGGTCTGCAACATAGAATTCAAACTCTTTGAGTTATATTTATTTATGCTAACAATTTAGTTACATTGATGTAAATAAAAACTCCTATATAAAACAACAAGTACACTTATTTATCTAACTCTTTAGTTACATTTTGTTGAAACTAAGTTCAACTTAATTTTATTGTCTTAACAACATAATTACAAAAAGAGCAATATAACAATTTTAAGCTTACCTTTGGTGCTACTTTCCTTTGTTGCGCTTGTGCCTTCGTTCTTCCTCAGTTTCTCTGCTGCGCTTTCGATACCTTTCCTCTGAATTTATGTAATGTCCTTTGCGTTCTTCGAAGGATTCCTCTTTATGATGCTTAGACCACTTAGAACACTGCTCCCTTCCTTGCTCAGAGGAACTTTTCCTCTTTGCTGCAGAAGACTTCTCCCGCTGAGTTTTAGAAGGGGTTCTCTGCTGCTCAGCTAGAGGCTTCTTTGGAGTCTTCTGCTGCTCTGTTTCACATGGCTTTTCCCCCTTTTGTTAGCATTAAGGGTGGAGGTTAGTGCTTCAAGAGCAGTGCGGACCGCTTTGAGTTCAGAGAAGATGTTCCTTTGAACTAAGTGCAATTTGGTTTTGAGAAGACCAAATTTGATGTCATTTATGCGCATATGCTCATTAATCTGCTTCTGAGTAGTCTGGATTCATTGAGCTTTCGGAGTTCAGTTTTGTGATGGCCTTTGAATTTGTTAAAGTTGAAGGTGCTGATCCTTTGATGTTGAAGATTCATTGATTTTGCTTGCTTCATTTGGTCAATGACACCTGCTGCCAAACTTCTCAGTGTGTCTCAAAAATCATCAAAGGTGTTTTTTCTGATTTCCTTTTCTGCTGCTAAATCTGCTGTAATTGGCTCCAGGGTTTCAAGGAGATCGTGAAAAGAAAACCTTATCCATGAGTACATGCCATAAACATCTTGATCGAGCTGGCACAGTATGTATTGTGTGGTGTTTTCTGAGGGTGAGGAATGGAGTCTTTCGCCTTGTTGATGTGTTTGAATGGAAAGAATGTGAATATCATCTTCTTCAAATGCCTCCTTCAGATTCTTTATTGCTTATTGGTGTTATCTTGGTTGTAGAGGTCCCACTGTATATAGGTTCTTGTACTTCAGATGGTAGATATGCTGCCGTTTGTGCTAACCCAAATGAGGATGGTGGAGTAAATATAATATGTTGAATGCCTCGAGATGGAGTTGCTTGCTATGGCTCAGGTACAACTTGGTTGGAGTCGTCTCCATCCTTTGTCTCACCTTTAGTGTTGGTTGCTTCTGTTGTAGGTGCAGTGTCTTCTTTGGATGTAACGATGGTTGGATCTTCATCTACAGGCGAGTCCTTCTTTTCTTTAACGTCAAGGAGTTCTTCTGTGGTTTGTTGAGTTGTTGGTTTTTCAGTTGCATCATCATGTGCCTCTTCTGATCTAAGAATGATGATCATTGGTGTTACTGCTAGAGATTCATCTACTGAGGACTCAGCTTGACCTTCGTCTACAATTTCTAGTGCTATAGGTTCCTCAGTTGTTGGTTCCACTGTATTCTCCATTGTAGGAGCCGCTTGTTCAACTATAGACGTCTCTGCTTCAGCGGGCTCGTCTGCAAGTTCTGCTGCTGCAGAAGTCTCTACTGCTGTGGTCTCGGCTACTGTCGTCTGAACTTGCACTCCTTCTTCTACAACTTGATCAATGATCTCATCATTATCATCCTGTTGAGCATCAGGATGTTGTTGAGTATCATCATCACCAGATGGCTGATATTCTCCCAGGTCAGGTCTGGAGAGATATTCATATATCTCCTCAGTTGCAACTTTCACATGTTTGTTTAAGATCTTTTGCAGCTCAGCATCGACTGTAGGTGAGTTTACAAACTCAATAGGTCTAAGGATTGCATGCCTTAGCCTGGTTGTCTTCAGGGTGGAGTCCTTGAAGTCCAATGTCCCATTGATGAGAATGTGTTCTTCTTTTGGTATTGTTGACCTACTAGCTTTCTGCTTCTTATGAAGTTCAGACATTTGATGGATCTCCCCTTCAAACATTCCAGTAATATCCCGAATCAAAGTCTGTGATTGGTCTGGATTGATCTTGTATAGCATCTTTAGCCCTTGGGGAATTAATCCCCAATCAGACCTTGTTGTTCTTTCTGCTCTGGTTGGCCTTTTGATTGGCAGTTTGTGTTAGGCCACACACTCCATGATCATTTCTTCGCTTTTAGCCTTCTTTTGCATCTCAGCTTGTTATCTTTCTGTAAGTGGTTGAGTGTCTATGACTTTCTGCTATAGTAGACTTTCTTCTACTACTTTAACAGTCTGCATGACTGTGTCAAGAATCTTTTCTGGAGAAGGCCTTTCTTGAGTTATTGTTGTTGTTGCTGTCCATGCTGCTATTGCAGTTGTTGGTTGGTCGTGATTGGAACAATTACTGTCGTCTTTGGCGCTTTCTCCTTGTCACTCTTTGCTGCTTTATTTTTGGTTGAGTTTTGCGGACTGGCATCTTCTTGATCTCCTTTGTTACTGACCTTGTGTGCAATGCAGTGGTATGCACTACTACGGTGGCCTACACTGCTGTAGTGGTCTGCTTGGCCTTCCGTCTCGTTTGTATTTCTATGGGATTTGGTGGATGGTGTGTAGGTTTGACTATTATCTATACTGCTGCAGCCTTTCTTGTTAGTCCTGTAGGCAGCTTGCCTATTTTCTTTACATTAATCTGTTTGGCCGTGTTCCATGGCCTTCCTTCCTTCTTAGAAAGCTTTAATTTTTGTTTGAGAAGGATGTTGATTATCCTTCCAAATAGTGGTTGTCTAGCTTGTACTTCTATGGCAAGTTGATACATGTGTAAACTTGCCCAGTTGACTCTACTTTTTGTAAGAATTGCGCACATGATCTCCTACTGATCAGTTGTAATCTGATCTTTGCTGAATTCCCTGGAAAGGATGACCTTCTTCACGATGTCTGCAAGTGGCTTGTGCTTCTTTGATAAGAACTTTCTTGGCTTAGCATTGCTTGCCTTCCCAATTATTGTGCGAAGTCGTCTGCTTTTACGTAGATTGAGATCCCTCTTGTAATAGAGGTATATGAAATAAGCTGCAAGTTGTCCGCAACTTGCCCCTTTTTGTTGAAGTCCAATACTTCATCATCATATATTCTGCTTGTGTGTTCACACAGAAACTTGAGTCCAGCCTCTTCGATCAGGTCAGCTATGTGTTTGACCTCATCTGATTCATTTCGTATCGTATTAAAATCGAACACAACGCCATTCTACAGTTCGATCTATCTCGTAGGACTCTTTTGAGATTAAGATGATTTAATACTCGTCTAAGATGTGTTTGATGGTGTGTTGGCCATTTTCAAAGAGATTAGAACGAATTGCAGTGTTTAGAAATCGAATTTTGAAGGATTTTCAGAAGGTTAGGGTTTCGATTTAGTGGAGTAGAGCGTTTGAGAGTTTAGAAAGAAAGAGTTAGAGCGTTGTTAGAGAGAGAAAGAGTATATTAGAGAGAAAAGTGATTTTCAAATTGAAAATTTACAGTTTTTATACTCGTTTGGAAAATATGATCGTTGATAGTGCTTTTCCAGCCGTTATGCAGTGAGAGTCATTATTTGACCGTTGCGTGTTATTTAAGGAAAGTAGTTATATAATGTTTAAAAATAGATATAGTTTCCTAAAATAGATGCAGCAAAGCAATATTGATTCTAGTCTGCACTCTAGTTATTGACTAAGGAGTAGAGCAATATTACTAGTCTGCATTTTTTATAAATAATGCTAGTCTGCTTTCAAAGCATGCAGTAAAGCATTTTGGCGAGTTTTACTGTTTTAAATCAAGTATACCCAATTCTCCACAAAATTGAATAAACTTGCTTTCATCAAGAGCTTTTGTAAAAATGTCTACAACTTGTTTTTCTGTTGGAATGTATTCCAATTTAATATGACCTTTCTGTACATGATCCCTGATAAAGTGATATCTAACATCGATGTGCTTGGTTCTTGAATGAAAAACTGGATTTTCTGAAATAGCCGTTGCAAACGTGTTGTCACAAAATATGGAGATTTTAGAAAATAGCATACCATAGTCTACAAGTTGTGATTTCATCCATAGTATGTGTGCAGCATAGCTTCCAACAGCAATGCATTCAGCTTCTGTAGTAGAGGTAGACACAGTAGTTTGCTTCTTGCTAAACCATGATATTATCCTTGCTCCAATGAATTGACATGATCCACTTGTACTCTTTCTGTCAACTGTTGTACTTGGATTGATTTAAAAAGATTGCACTTCTTAGCTGTTGTACTTGGAGGCCTAGGAAATATTTTAGTTCTCCCATTAAACTCATTTAAAATTTGGATTTTATTAGTTCTGTAAATCGTTCACAAAGCTTATTATTAGTGCAACCAAATAAAATATCATCAACATAGATTTGCACTAACAATATATGTTCCTTATCTTTCTTTAGGAAAAGAGTGGTATCTACCTGATCTTTTTCAAATTTATTTTCACAATGAAAAATTGAGAAGGTTTCATACCATACCATAGGTGCTTGTTTTAGACCATATAATGTCTTGTCTAATCTATATACATGCTCTGAATATTTATAGTCTTCAAAGCGAGGAGGTTGTAAAACATAAACTTCCTCTTGCAACTTTACATTTAGGAATGCACTTTTTACATCCATTTGATAGACTTTAAATCCCTGATATACAACATAGACAAGGAACATTCTTATGGCTTCCAATCTTGCTACTGGCGCAAAGGTTTCATCAAAGCCTATTCCTTCTTCTTGTGAATATCCGTCATCAAACTAATCTAGCCTTGTTTCTGATGACTATTCCATTTTCATCAGATTTGTTTCTAAATACCCATTTGTAGCCTACAATTGGATAGTTCTTGGGTCTTGGTGTTAGATACCATACCTCATTTCTTTGGAACTCATTTAGTTCTTCTTGCATAGCATCTAACCAGTTTGGATCATTTAGGGCTTCACTTATTACCTTTGGTTCTATTTTGATATGAAACAGGAAGACAGGTATTTTGTATTTGTTGCCCTTCTAGTATGCACAAATGTAGTTTGATCTCCTATTATGTCATCCTGTGTATGTGCCTTAATCCATCTTCCTTTGTCTTATTCATAAGTTTCCAATTGTTTTTAAGGTTGTTGTTCAGCCTCTGCTGTAATGTCATTGTGTGCAGACGATTCTTCCTTTTCTACAGTGGTAATGACCTCTTCTGTATCCTGTTCATTGCATGCACATTCCTCATCAAATACATTTGCATCCCTTATGAACGTTTCTGTTTCATCAAATGATACATGAACTGACTCCTCAACAATCTGTGTTCTCTTATTGTATACTGTAAACGCTTTGCTGTTTGTAGAATATCCTAAGAAAGTTCCCTCATCTATCTTAGGATCAAGTTTCTGTAGATAGCTTTTATCATTGTTGTGTATATAGCATATGCATCCAAAAGCATGAAAGTATTTGACACTTGGTGTCTTTTCTATCCATAATTAATAGGGGATTTTCTTATAAAGTTTGTGAATTGTGCATATATTCTGAGTATAGCAAATTGTATTAACTGCTTCTGCCCAGAAGCTTTTCGATAAGTGTGCATCAGAAAGCATTGTTCTATTTGCCTCTATGAGTGTTTTATTCCTTCTATCAGCCACACCATTTTGTTGGGATATTCTAGGTGCTGAGAAGTTGTGTTTAATTCCATGATCATTGTAGTAGAAATCTATTCCTTCAGTACCATGATCACTTTTAATTGTGATTATTTCTATTCTTTTTTCATTTTGGATCTTTCTAAGGAACCTTGTCAGCAGACTACATGTTTCACTCTTTTTATGTTAGAATATTACCCAAGTATATTTGGAGCAATCATCTACTATAAGTAGAATGTACCTTTGTCTGTTTAACCTTTCCACCTCAACTTGACCAAAACGATTCATATGTAACAATTCAAGAATTCTAATTGATTTTGAGGAGTTTAAGGGTTTAAAGCTTGTCCTAGTATGCTTTCCTTCCTGACATGGTCTGCATAGTTTATCCGTTTTGAATTTTATTTGAGGAAGTCCTCTTACTAGGTTTTCCGAGGATATTCTCGCTATAGTTTTGAAATTAAGATGATGTGCCATAGCGAGTTTGTATCTTCAGCTCCTTTAGTAAATAAACATGTTATTTGTTCTGACTGTGATAAATCAAAGTCTACTGCATAAATGTTTCCTTTTCTAATTCCTAGTAATTTGACTTCTTGTGTGATTTTATCCTTTACTTGGCATGTATCATAAGTTAATGACACATCATAATATTTATCACACAATTGACTAATCGATAGCAGGTTATGTTCTAAGCCCTTAACATAAGCAACATCTCTAAAGATTAAGGAACATGTACCAACCTTTAGTTGTACCTGCCTTTCCTCCGCCAAATATGACAAGAGGTTCTTGTTCTTTTCTGTAGTCTTCGATGATGGATTTATTTCTGGTCATGTGTCCTGAGCATCCACTATCCATGTACCATATGCCTTTTTGTTTTACCTGTAATGAAAACATGGAGAGCTTGTACATGGTACTATTCAATTATGTCCTTATTGGTTAGCTTTTGGAATCCACACTTGAATTATCGTCTTGTGTGAGTTTCAGCATTCAAATGATTTGTGGCCAATTTTGTCAAAGGTGAAGCAGTAGACCTTTGGTGTTATGCTTCTTAGTTGTCTGCTTCACTTCGTTTGCTGCTCTTGACATGAGCAGATGTGTCTCGAATATGGTTTTCTCCAAGTTGTTCTGGAGAAGTTATTCCATACTAAGTAGTTAGTTGCATGTTGAGCTTCATAAGGCCTTTCTTGGAATTCCCTTTTAGAATTTCTTACCTTTTCCTCCTTATGATATTTATCATAAGCATGTACTGGTAATCTGCTACAACTCTTCTGAGGTCGAACAGTAAAGATCTTACTGTCCAGTAGACATGTCTTGAGCATACTGCTCTTACTCAGTACTGTTTGTGTAGTTGAGCTTTTGCTTTTTTGCATAGTCTGTGGAGCACAGTGTTGACTCTTATGCACATCTGCTACAGAAGAGACATTCTTCTTCTGCATACCTGCTGCAGTAAAAATGTTCTTTTTCTGCGGAGCCTTTGTAGGGGTATGTTTATCTTCCTTGGTGATAGAAATTTATGTAACAAAACTTAGATGTATTAGTTATAATGTAGTTATTGTGCTTATGCTAGAAGTCAAGTAGGTAGTTGCACTCTAAGTTAGATGCCAGTGAGCAGACGGTTGTAGATGTATGTAGATCGTGCAAGCCACCAGATGCAGACTACTACGGAAGACTCTGGATAAACAACAAGTGCATTAATAAGCAACAAAGGAACTCAAAGGCCTCAGGATCGAGGACTGAGCTTGCAGACGAGGAGCACTATACCAAGGCATAAACTGAATCAGATCTGAGTGTAGACAAGTGTTACAACAGAGACTAGGTGCAGACTAGGGTTGTAGTATGGGATGCAGACTAGGGTTGTTATAGAGACTGTGTGCAGACCAGAATTTGCAGCAGACTGGACTGTAGCATAGGTGATTGCCAAGGTTGGGTCAGAGGGTATGAAGTCACTCAAGCGAGGATTTGAGTTAAAGTAGCAACGTCAAGGATTATGTGGTAGTGGAGTGCCAGCATCAGGAACGAGATGGTGGAGGACATGAATGGACTGTCAGGAATAGTGCATTGTCTAGAAAGGGAACCGATGAGTCTTATTGAAGTAGGCTGTTGAACAAAGTTTGAAAAGCAAAGAGTGCGAAGCAATCTAGCAATTCAAAGATTACTCAAGAAAGGTAACTCGTGAAGATACAAAGGAAAGTGGAGTGTGCAGAAGAACAAAGTCTTGCAGAAAAGTCCAAAGTTCGGATTTGAGCAAAAAAACTAGGTTCTTTGTCTTTCATACAAGTTAGATAACTTGTAAAAGTAAAGTCTCTTGTAAGCAAACACAAGAAGATAGTGATACTCACCTCTTGGTTTGACTACATTGGTCATCAAGAAAAGACTAGATTAAGCTCTCGATCATCATTTGATATCGAGTGTCTGAACCAGTATAAATATTGTGTCTCTCTATTGCTTTCATTACTTTCATATTTAGAATTGCTTCTAATAGATCATCATAGCCAAAAGGAGATAAACTCAAAGAGTTATCCATCTTTGCTGCAGACTAACGATTGTTGTCTGCAGACTACCTGAGTAGTCTACATAAGAGCAATAGTCTGCACAAAATAAGTACTCCCCCCTCTAGGTTAATGATCCGCAGAAAAAGGATCATTAAACTCTTATACAACCTATTCCCTCTCCCCCTAGGTTGAAACTCGAACCTTACAATTGGTATCAGAGCATGACTTTTCAGACTTGATGGTTATTGGAAAGAAAAGATCACATATTATACTTGCAAAGAAGTTACTAACAGTTTGCTTGTGTGAAGATTATCATCAACAATGGCACCATCAAAATTTCCTAAATGTCCTAACAGTGGAGAACCTCCATCCTGCTCTTTCGACAAGTTCAACCACTGGAAACTGAGAATGCTTGCACACATCTCAACTCCATTGATGAAAAGATGCAAGACATTGTTCTGGATGGACCAAATTTCCTAATGATGCCAGATCCAAAGGACCCAACAAGAGAAGTACTGGGATCTAGAGATCGTTGGGAGAAAAGCTCTAAACCATTATGTTTGAAATTGTGGTTCATACCAGAACAGCAAATGAAGCATGGGAGGTCTTAATGATAAGAAACGAAGGAACAAATGAAATGAGAGAGAACAAGAAGGATGTATTGATACAACAATACGAGATGGTCTCAATGAGGTCTGATGAAGATCTAACAACCTTTTTTGAAAGATTCAATATTCTCATCAACAATCTCTAAACCTTGGAAAAGTCTTTTGAAAATAAGGAAGTCAATCTTAAGTTTGTAAGATCTCTTGGTGAGATCTGGAACACAAAGACAACTCCAATAAGAGAATCCAGAGATCTAACGAAGATGTCCCTGGCTACTCTTTATGGTGTTCTGCATACTTACAATTTTGAAGTTCAGCAGAAGAAGCATATTGATAATGCAAGAAAGAAAACCTTGGCTTTCAAAGCTCAAGAGAGAGTTTTGAAATCCATGGCAGAAGAGGAGAACAATGACACCTCGTCTTCAAGTGAAGAAGATCTATCAGAGGAACTGGCACTGATGGGGAAGAAGTTCAAGAAGCTATTCAAAAAGAGAACCTTCAAAACGAACTTTCCCTCAAAAACCAAAGATGTAGACAAGCAAGTCTGCTACAACTGTGGCAAACCAGGACACTTTGCGGCTCAGTGCAGACGACCAACTCAAGACTCGTTTGCACCAAGGTTTAAAAAAGAACACAACAAAGTCATCCTTGGGAAGAAGGAAAGAGGCAAGGCATATGCAGTAAAGAAATGGAGCGACACAGACTCTGATGATGAAGATATTATGTCAAATGCTCAGCTATGCCTTATGACAAAAGAAGAAGAACAAAAGTAGGTATTTGATCTTTCTGACTCAGAAGCTACTGTAGACGAATTGAAAAGCACTTCATGAAACCTCTGAAAACTTTATTTCTCTTCTAAAAGAAAATAAGGAAAATCTTAAGCAAATTGCAACTCTCAAGGAGAAAAGCAATTTAAATGAAGAGATTAAAAATAGTCTAATCAATGCTCAAGATAATCTGAAGGAAGCAGATGAAAAAGTGATGGTTCTCAATACAGTAGTGAAAACACGTAGTATGAGAAACACTGAACTTCAAAAGGAGATAGATGCCTGGAATGGTAAGACCCTAGATCTATAAAAACTAATAAATGTAGGTTAATCCTCCCATGATAAGACTGGGATAGGATACAATGATTGGTTGAATAATAATAAAGATAAAAATGTAATCACCAAGAAATATGAGCAGACCACTGCAAAAGTCCTGCAGAAAAAGAATATATCTACTGCAGCAGAGGTGTAGATGAAGAAAGCCTATACAACAGGATATGTGCATAAGAGTCAATACTCTACTGCACAAACCATGTAGAGTAGGAATAACTCAGCTACACCAACAGTTCTGAAAAAGAACAATATTCTCAAGAGATCTGTAATGCAAAGTAAGATCTATGCAGCTCATCCTCAAAGGAACTGGAGCAGACTACCTGTATATATGTATAATAAAAAGAGAGTAAGAAACTCTCAAATGCAATTTAGAGAAGGACCCCATGAAGCTCAACATACACCCAACTACTCAGTATAGAATAACTCCTTGAGATCAAAATGGAGAAAACCATACTCGAGACACACATGCTCATGTCAAGAGCAACAGACCAAGTAGAGAGGACCAAGACAAAAGGTCTACTACTTTACCTGTGGCAAACTTGGCCACAAATCGCTTGAATGCTGGAACTCACATAAAAATATAGTTCAAGTATGGGTTCCAAAAGCTAACCAATAAGGGCCCAGATAAGTAGGTACCATGTACAAAGTTCTTCATGTTTTCATTACAAGAAAAGAAAAAGGGGATATGGTACTTAGACAATGGATGCTCAGGACATATGACTCCAGACAAATCCAACCTTGAAGATTTCAGAAAAAAAACAAGGACCTCTTGTCATATTTGGAAGAGGAAAGGCAGGTACAACAAAAGGTTATGAAACCCTTGGTACAGGTTCTTTAATCTTTAGAGATGTTTCTTATATCAAGGGGCTTAGAATATAACCTGCTATCCATTAGTTAGTTATGTGATACGAACTATGATGTGTCATTTACCCACACTACATGTCAAGTAATAAATAAAATCACATAAGAAGTCAAATTACTAGGAATTAAGCAAAACTTCTCAGCACCTAGAATACCCCAACAAAATGGAGTAGCTGAGTGAAAGAATAGAACACTCATAGAGGCAACTAGAACAATGCTTGCTGATGCAAACCTATCCAAAAGCTTCTGGGAAGAAGCACTAAACACAACTTGGTACATTCAAAATAGGTGCACAAATCACAAGCTTTATAAGAAAACCTCATATGAATTGTGGAAAAGAAAAACATCAAGTGTTAAATACTTTCATGTCTTTGGATGTATGTGCTATATATACAACAATGATAAAAACTATTTACAGAAATTTGATCCTAAGGCAGATGAGGCAACCTTCTTAGGATACTCAACAAACCGCAAGGCATTTAGGGTATACAATAGGAAAACACAGATTGTTGAGGAGTCAGTTCATGTATCATTTGATGAAAAAGAAACATTCCGAAGAGATGCAAATGTATTTGATGAAGAATGTTCATGCAATGAACAGACTGCAGAAGAGATCATTAATAATACAGACAAGGAAGAGTCGTCTATAAGAAATGATACTACGGCAGAAGAAGAAGAAATATCTCAACAACAAGTAGAATCAAATGAAAAAGATAAAGGAAGATGGATTAAGGCACACAGAGGATGATATTATAGGAGATAAGAATGCAACTGTGCAGACTATGAGAGCAACAAATGCAGAATGTCTGGCTAGCTGTTTCATATCTGAAATAGAACCTAAGGTAATAAATGAAGCTCTAAATGATCCAAACTGGGTGGATGCAATGCAAGAAGAACTAAATTATTTGGAAAGAAATGAGGTATGGTATCTCACACAAGGACCCAAAAACTATCCAGTTGTAGGATGCAAATGGGTGTTTAGAAACAAGTCTGATGAAAATGGTACAGTCATCAGAAATAAGGTTAGATTAGTTGCAAAGGGATACTCACAAGAAGAAGGAATTGATTTTGATGAAACCTTTGCACCGGTAGCAAATTAGAAGCCATAAGAATGTTCCTTGCCTATGCAACATAACAAATGGATTTAAAAAGTGCATTTCTGAATGGAAAGCTACAAGAGGAAGTTTATGTCGAACAACCTCCTCGCTTTGAAGATTATGAACATCCAGATCATGTATATAGGTTACATAAGGCATTATATGGGTTAAAACAAGCACCTAGGGCATGGTATGAAACTCTATCAACTTTTCTTTGTGAGAATAAATTTGAAAGAGATAAGGTTGATACCACTCTGTTCTTAAAGAAACATAAGGAACACATATTGTTAGTGCAAATCTATGTAGATGATAATATATTTGGTTGCACTAATGATAAGCTTTGTGAGAGATTTGCAGAACTAATGAAATCTAAATTCAAATTAGCTTAATGGGAGAACTAAAATATTTCCTAGAACTGCAAGTACAACAACTAAAAAGTGAAATTTTCTTAAATCAATCCAAATACTTAAAGAACACTATCAAAAAGTATGGATTAGATAATGCTAGTCACATGAACACCCCAATGAGCACATCAATAAAGATAGAAATGGATTAACCTCGAAAGAAAATAAATCAAACAATGTATACAGGAATAATATGGTCATTATTTTACCTTACTGCAAGTAGACCAGATATTCAGTATGCAGTATGTGTCTGTGCAAGATATCAATCTGATTCTAAGGAATCTCACTACACTACAATAAAGAGAATATTAAGGTATCTCAATGGAACTCTAAACCTTGGTGTATGGTATCCTAAGAATTCGGATTTTACACTAATAGGCTATTCAGATGTAGACTTTACAGGATGTACAGTTGACAGAAAGAGCACAAGTGAATCATGTCAATTCATTGGAGCAACGTTAATATCATGGTTCAGCAAGAAACAGACTATTGTGTCTACTTCTACTACAGAAGCAAAATATATTGCTACTGGAAGTTGTATTGCACAGATATTATGGATGAGGTCACAACTTGTAGACTACGGTACAAGATTCTCTAAAACTTCTATATTTTATGACAATACGTCTATCTTTCATTCAAGAACCAAGCACATTGATGTCAGATATCATTTTATCAGGGATCATGTTTACAAAAAGGGCATATTAAATTGGAATACATTCCAACAGAAAAACAAGTTGCAGACATTTTTACAAAACCTCTTGATGAAAACAAGTTCATTCAATTTCGAGGAAAGTTGGATATACTTGATTTATAACAATAAAATTGGCCAAAAATGGTTTATTGGTCTACTGCATGTGTAGAATGCAAACTAGCATCATTCATGAAAAATGCAGACTAGCTCTACTACTCTACTCTACCACTGCTTAGTCAATAAGTTGAGTGCATACTAGAATCAATAGTGCTCTATTGCATCTATTTTAGCAAACAAAATAAGTTTTTAAACGTTAAACAACTGCTTTCCTAAAATAACTCATAACGGTCAATTAATAACTGTTACTGCGTAACGGCTAGAAAAAGCACTAACAACGGTTATATTTCTCAAACAAGTATAAAAACTGTAGATGTCTAATTAGAAAATCACTTTACTCTCTAATCTCTCTCTCTCTCTAACAAACGCTCAAACTCTCTCCCTCTCTTTCTAAACTCTCGAGCGCTCTACTCCACGAAGTCGAAACCCTAAGTCCTTGAAAAACACTTCCATTCGATTTCCAAAAACATCGCAATTCTTTCAAATCACTTTAAAATGGCCAACACACCATCAAGCTGATCAAAGAAAAAGTAGAACTCCTCTGAATCTCAGAGGAGTCCTTCAAGAAGAATTGAATTTCAAACAGGCATTGTGTTTGACTTTAATTCAATTCGAGACGAGCAAGAAGAAGTCAGAGATATAGCAGACTTGATCGAAGTGGCTGGACTCAAGCCTCTTTGTGAACGAACAAGCACGATATATGATGATGAAGTTCTGGACTTCATCAAGAAGGGACAAGTTGCAGACAGTCTGCAGCAAATCACTTACACCTCTACTACAAGAGGAATAACCATCCAGGTGAACTCTGATGACCTTGCACAATGCTTCAATCTCCCACATGAAGATACAAGGATCATTCCATTAGAAGTCGTCGAGCTGGGAAAACAAGTAATGCTAAGTCAAGACAAATGGAATGAGGGGATAAGAACCATGAAGAAATTCTTATCCAAAGAACACAAACTACTAGATCGTTGTGTGAACCACGATCTCAAACATGTCATCATCCAGAGCATTGAATATTTGATTTCTTGCTCTCATGTCTACTAGTACTAGATCCCAATCTTCCCTTATCCAAAGTGATTTGGGCTTGTTTTCTTCATTGTTTGCATCAATTGGATCTAGCATTGTTGGTATATATGGTCCATCAGTGATGATGTCAAGCATTCTTTCATCTATGGAATCCAAGTGTGCAAGCATCCTCAGCTTCCAATGATTGAACTTGTCG
>LIEC01007039.1:0-32281 GCA_001925005.1 Drosera capensis
TCATTGAATGATATGTTATCCATTTCAAATCATTATTATTACCGTCCAATTATTTTAGACACTCTAGGGCCAGGGTCATTGTCAATTAAGTTCTTTGTTGCTAGAGTATTTAAAATTCGTTTGCACCAAAGTTTGTGTGGGAGGGGTGCTAATCACCCCCTCCAAAAATACAATCACCCTCATTTTTTTTCCTTAATTCCATCATCCCTTTCATACACTTTTATGCTTTGTTTCACAAAAAATTTCAAACATTGATAAGTTTTATTTAAAAATAATCAATATGAATATTAGTTACAAAATTATAATCTACACAATAATATCTATTAAATGAGCCTTATATTGTATAGGAAAAATTAAAATCAAAATATTTTTAAAATAGAAAATGTTTAAAGAGTAATTATAAATCAATCGTCATTTATACAAATTATATATTTTTTAATTAAAATTATGTTTTTAAAGTTTCATATTTATAAACTAACATATTTATAAAGCACTTGTATTGTTAAAGAAAAAAAATCAATTATCAAATTTAGTTTGCAATAAAAATTATATGTAGCTAATTAGTCAGCTGCAGTAAATCTATCATAGTTAGAACAAACGAGTTGACAAAATTAGAATATGAAAAAGACGAGACAATGTGACAAAAAATAAAATAAAATTGAAAAGATATAAATTTGTGTAAGTTATAATTAAGGATTAAAAGAAAACATTAGTATTATACATTATTATATTCATATTATAATATTTTTAATCAAATATTTTTTATATAAATTTATTCTTTAAAAATTATTCACAACATTTGTGCTTATTTTTTTATAAACTCATTGAAATATTTTTCTATTATGTTTTCATAAATTTTATATTTATTTCTACTTTTATACTCCCTGTGTCACAAGATTTTTGCATCGTTTTACCTAATTGTATCGTCATTTATTTCTAAATCTACGTCCATAAAATGAAAGGATTTTCACTTGAAACATATAAAAAATTTGATAAAAAATACGAAAAAGATACACAAGGAAAATAAATTTCAAAAACATACAATTCATTCTTCTCATTTAAATCCCAAACTCTATTCTCATCTCTACTCAACCTATATCATGATCCAACCGTTTTCGGAATCTTCGATAGAATCCGACGAAATCTGACTCGAATCCGACCACCGTAGCCGAAATTCGGTCATCGTCATTCTGTTTTTGCTTTTATATCAGGTGCTCTGTGTTTTTGTTCAAGCGCTTTGTGTTTTGTTCAGATGCTTCGTATTTTTGTTGAGATTCTATGTGTTCAAACAGAACACAGAGCGTCAGTTGAAGTCACAGAGTATCTGAACAACAGAGCACTTGAAAAATGAAATAGGGCGTATAGAGTGACAAACATTAACATCACAAAAGTACTGGTTAGAACTCCTATGTACCACTAAGTACATCGACAACAAGATAAGATTTACAAAAGACTTCTAAACCACGAAAAAACACTATAAATTAGATCTCTCCGATGAAACATCTAGATCTAAGAAAATTGATATCAAAAGCAAGTTTCGTAGCCTAAATAGCAGATCAATTATTCTGAGCCTTGGCTTCCTTGTCATCAATGTTATTCTTTTGTCTCAAACTCGACTTTGGTGGTCGTCTTCGAGTGGAGGTTGTACTCTTCGGTGGCGTAGCGGTAAAGTAGGTTCGATTTTCCGATCGTCAAGTCTCCGATGATGACGATCTAGAAAAGGCATTGCTAAACGGTGACCGATGGATCAGAGAGTTTGGGGAGCGGAGAGGTTTGATGGGAGAGTGGTGTGGTGAGATGATCGGAGTGGGGAGAGAGGGAGGGGTCGATGACGATGACGGAGGGGAGGGAAGGATGCAGTGGTGGAGGTGAAGACGACGACGATGATCTGCATTTTGGGAAAACGGAGAAGGTTGATGAGGAGGATGGAGAGAGAGATGAATGAGATGAAATTGTATGTTTTGAGGAATAAGATTTCGTGTGTAGTTTTTTTAGGAATAGTTGAAGCTAGTCATTTTTTACGAAGTGGAGCACATGATCATTTTTTATACTAGTCAATAGTTGAAGCAAGAGAACCGGAGAAACGGTTTGATGAATGTCTAACAAATCACATGTCCTAAGTTATGGTTTACTTGGTATCGTCATTTTTTTTTTGTGTTTTTGTTTTATTAAAGATGAAATAAAACTATTTGATATTGATTTTTGTTTTCTTAAATGGATGAAACAGTAGCAAAAAATAACAACTTAGAATAAATAATTTTTAATTTTTGTTTCATTCAAAATTAAAAAAAAAAACGTTTCATTTCATTAAACGTTTTTTACTCTTACTATTGATTTTTTTTTGTAACTTGTCAACAGTTGAAGCAAGAGAATGGAAGAAATGGTTTGATGAATATCTAACAAATCACATGCCCTAAGTTATGGCTTACTTGGTATCGTTATTGTTTTTGGTTTTTCTGCTTTTGTTTTATTGAAGATGAAATAAAATTATTTGGTATTGATTTTTTATTTTCTTAAATGAAGGAAGAAGTAGCAAAAAATAAAAATTTTAAAAAAATAATTTTTAATTTTTGTTTCATTCAAGATTGTTTTTTTAAAAGAAATGTTTCATTTCATGAAGTGCTTTTTATTTTTACTATTTTTTTTTTCGTTATCGAATTTGAGTTTCATAATTTTTGATAGTGATATCAAATAGTTCTTAGGTGATAGAAGTTAGATCAAATGTAGATTTTAAGTTGATAGATTACTAGATTTGGTTAATTATTGTTTTTTTTATTTATTCAAATTTTAACTAACATCAATTTAAAATTTAAGACGTATGATCTTGTTTGTCATATGCTACACAATTGTTTTAAATACTAGTCTTGTTGTATGGGCGTAGGCGTAAAAGAATGTGCTTTCCTGAATGAGGTTGATAAGCGTCATTGGAATCGTACTGCCCAGTAGTGGAAAACAACCCAGAAAAAGCGAAACTGAAAAAAATAATGTCAAGGAGCAAAACGCAGCGTATTGGTTTGATGGTGATGGTGTTGTACAATTGGATGAAGTTGGAGGCGGTGATTGTGCTCTGATTGGAAATTGGAATTGCAAGAGCCCCACCCAGCAGTAAAGAACGTGGTGACAACAATGGTTAAGAAGCAAGAGTGAAAAAAAGGGATAAAATAGGAAAAAACCAAAAACCGCAACATTTAACACTCACCCATCTCTCCCATTTTTCACTGACTCTATATCACGCTGTCACCGTCGTGCTCTTCTTGCTCCTCACGACCACCACCCCAACTCCTCCTTTTCCGTCCCCGTCTCCTCTTCTTCTCTTCTTCACATTCCTCGGCGTCTTGGTCTCGCAATCGTTGCCGTCTTTCTCGCTCTCTCCATCGCCGTTTTTGTTGCCAACTGCTGTGAAGTCTATTTGTTTTGACTCGCTGTGTTCTTCTGATTTGGGAATATTGGAGTTTGGGTTTGTTGGTGTAGTGTTGGGAGTTTGAGGTTGGGGAGTTGAACGTGTGATGGTTGTGTGTGGTATTACTGGTAATATATGATTCCTGGACTTTGTTAATGGTGTTTCTAGTTTTATAAACGTGGTGGTTGAAGGGGTTTGGTGGGTTTTGATGATTATTAGGGTTTTGTGTAGGTACTGTGATGGGGGAGTTGAGCTTCAATGTTCTTGTGAAAGGTGTGTTTTGTGTTTTTGTGATGAACGGGAATGAAGGGGGAAGTGTTGGATTGTTTTTGTGATATGGGTTTGGGTTGTTTTGGTTTATTCGATGGGTTTTGTGCTGTTGTGCAGATGAGAATGGGCTTCGATTGGTGATGCTGATAAAGGACCAGAAGCCGATTTGTCGGACATGGTGTGGTGTGCCTCTTGAATTGTGAGTATCGTGTTGTGGTAAAGAGTGTCTGGCTTGTTATGTAATTCTAGGAGGTCGGTTTTTTTTTTTCCACCCACAAAATGGACCAAATGTACTCTTTAATCATTTGTGCTCTGACCAAGACGATAGGGTGTTGCTATTATCTTTTCGGAGGAATGGTTTCCGCTTCTTCCTTAACCATGTTGCAATGTACTGATGGAAGAAATATTCATAGTCATTCTCCAGATTGTGAAAGCTTTTGTGAGTGTCTTCTTGTTGTTGTTAAGCTGAATTATAGTTTCCTTAGTGTCCATCGTAAGCCTTGTATTTATTTTGAATCCAAACTTGCAATAGTGTATATTCACTGTAGGTTAGGTGAGGTTTGGCCTCTTCTTATTGCACCGCCTTCCTTGTTGCCCCAGGTCTGTCTTTTACAAAGGTTTTCTGTTACATAACTTAGGTTACAAATTTGACACCTTGCCCTAGCATGGCAAAAGTAACTTCTCATCTTAGGATACGGCGCTTCTTCACAGTTGAGCTATTGTGATGAGCATTATTGTTTTCTGACATGTTCATTAGATTTTTCTGATATTCATGAAACTTATCAGGCCTCCAAGCTTGAATGTGAGTCAGACGATTTCTCGATGTAGAGTTGCGTGCCTGCCTAAGCTGACCCATTTTCCTGTGCACCCTGCATACAAAGATTCTTATCAAAGAAAAGAATGGGGAAGATTCATGAATTTCCTACTGATGCATAACAAGGTAAGTGATGATTCATTTTCTAAGTTGTTTGCATTCTCACAATTATTTTTTGACGGAACTGTTTGCGTTTGGCGCTGTGGTGTAGTTCTTGGCAAAGGCCCTAAATTAAGCTTCTTCTAACTATGATTTTAATCAATGCCTTCGGTTCCAAACTTCCACCTCAAGATGACTCTTTTGTCTTTGAAAATTATTTAGGCATGCCCTGAATGTTATGTTTGGAATTTCCACCTTAGGCTCCGGGCTCTGGTTCTGGAAACTTTATGTAACAGATCCTTCATTTATTTGCTCCTTTTTTAAGCTCGAAACTCTAGTTAGATGTTGGGTTTGTTGTGGTTCCTCTACCATAGATTTCTATCATCATGATGCTATTTTTAAATTACATTTAATTAATTTGCTAGTTATGTCATTGGTCTGTGGTAGATTGGTCTAGCCAGGTTTGGGAAATATGAGATTTACATACTACCCCCTGACGGAAGCCTAATTTCTGGCCACGAAGAGAAAAGTTTGGCTATTTGCACTGCAAAGGTAGCTTTTAGGGAGACAGAATCACTGGGAGCATGTAGTGGTGAGAAACTGTTTTCACCTAGTTACTCTACTCCTGTTGCTAGCATTTTTTCCAGTGACTGGTAGTGATGAACTTCCTCCAATCTTGGCATGGCTCCTTGTGCAGATGCCAAGGAAAATGTTGGCCAGATCGCACCTCAACTTGTTAGTCATCAGCGCGAAATGGATGGTTGTACAAAAGGGAGACTTACCTCATCAACAAGAGAAGCGGCTGTGACGATTGAAGAACCTGTGGATGCATCAGATGCATCTGTTAAAGCTAGCAGGTCAGTATGTGGAGTCCATCCTTCAGTCTCAAAGAGCCGCGAAGTGGTTGCTGAGTCGAAGGTTGACACAGTGAAAGACAATTTCACTGAAAGGAACTACGTCCGGACTGATCCAAGCTATCTGAAAACTCTTGGCCAGTCACACTCTAGCTGGGTTTTCGGTGCAATAGCAGAGCTTGTCGATAATGCTAGGGATGCTGAAGCGAAAAAGTTAGTTAACATGTTAAATATCTTCTTTTCTCGATTGGTTCATCTTTACTAAAAGAGAAGTTACTTTTTTTGCGTCTCGAGTAAAATTGGTATTTGGATTGTTTAATAACATCTTGATTTGGTGGATACAATAGGCTTAATATATCTGTGGAAACCATATTCTATAAGAAGGCTGGCGGTGATATCCCGGTGCTATCTATCAAAGATGATGGCCACGGGATGACTCATCAAGAGATATGCAGGATGGTGTCATTTGGACACAAGCAACAAGATGGTGACGATCCTGAACGGATTGGGAGATTTGGCATAGGATTCAAGGTATTGTTTTGCACGCAAAGTATCTGTAATTCCTCTTCTTTGGCATGGTAATATGAACACTGTTGCTCTCACTCTTTTCTCTTAGGCGTTGAGAAATTCCACTTGAGCCTGAGGTAATAACAAAGACATAGTTGGGTATGACATTTTTCTTGTTTGTTTTTCCAGACTGGGGCGATGAGGCTTGGGAAGGATGCTTTGGTACTGACGCAAACTGCTGAATCACGATCAATTGCCTTTCTTTCGCAGTCCTTGAATGAAGGAAAAGATGTATGCGACTAACAAAGCTTTTCCTTTTTGCATCCTTTTGTTTTTTTTTCCATTTTGTATTGCATATTATGCTAGTGAGGAGATTCCTTCGAGCTTTCTCTTTTTCTAGCTCTGCCCATGCTTGAGCTATCTCAGTAGGGATTATTTCATGAACCATCAACCGGCCTCATATGCAAAATACACTTATGAGTTGAATAAATAGAAGTGAAGAAAGTTGGTGCATTTAGGTTGGTAGAAGTTATGAGGAAGCTTGAATAACAGATAAAAATCATGCTGGAGAATATCCTATTTGCAAGCTGTCAAATGAGTCTAATATCTCTAGAATGAAGTTCTTATAGGAATTCTTGAATACTTTGTTTTGCTGGGAAGATTTGAGTTGCTAGTCGCACCACTCAATGTGGCGAAGGGAACAAATGCTAAAAAGACCTAGGAGAAAAACGATGTTTGTGATCTGTCGTACGTAATCTTTTGAATGAAAAAAAGAAATGTAAACAAATGCGGAATAAAGAAAGAAAATGGAAGAAAGAAAAATTATTCCCTTCTTACGACAACCAAGTCGACTGCTTTCAGAGAAACCTCCAGTTTTGTTCTCGACCAATTTATGTATTGTTTGTTTCTGTTTTTTTTTACTCATAGATTTAGTCTGCTTATTTCTCCTCATTCTAGTAAACCAAAAAAAGAAGAAAAGGAATTTCCTTATAATTGTCAATTAATGTTGCAGAATCTGGAGATACCTATTGTCAGCTATCGTCGGCAAGGGCAGTACATGGAATTGGATAAGGAAGTCCAATCGGAGGAGTTAGCTGAGTACAATCTCAAAGCTATTAAGGAGTTTTCACCTTTTAACGAGTATATGATTGGTGAAAAAGCTGCAGATTTTCATGATAGCAAGACAGGGACACAGATATATATATGGAACCTAGAGAAGTGGGGTTCAGATTATTGTCTAGAGTGGCAGAGTGGGAAGCGTGGTGGGAGTTCCTTCTACCAAGGGGACATATTCATTCGTTCCAGGAGGGTTAGATCTCGTCCAGGACAGACTAGTCGGAAGGTGAGGAATTGAATTCCCTCTTTGTGCTAAAGACTCTTAGTTCTTGCTCTTCGTTGTTCTTTTCGAGAAGGAATATTGAGGCTAGGGGCAAAGGATGTAGTGAATGCAACGGCTTCTCCCTCCCAAATATACTTATTTAGTTATTTAAGATATGTCTTCCCTTTTAGGTACCTCTGGACTGCTCGCTTAAAGCTTACATGGAAGTTATCTTCCTAGATCCCAGAATGAAGATTCATGTTCAAGATTCCCTGGTAATTTATCTTCTATGTTGATATAACTTCTTTAGTCATTAATGTGCTTCTCGGAGTATTATTCTTCTTAAGACATCATAGGTGAAGAGTCGTCCGCTGGCAAAATCTCTTGGCAAGACATCGGTTATAACTGGCAACATCATGGGGAAAGCTGTGCAACTAACGCTTGGTCGGTGTCAATTAGAGTGGGAGCAAGGAAATGGAGGAATCTTTTTGTATTGGCATGGTCGCCTCATCGAAGTAAGTTAAATTTTCCTCTTTACCGTATTATTTTAGTGAGTTTCTTTTCACGCTGCCTCTTTTTGTCTTCAACTGCCTTTTTCGGAGTAATATCTTAGCAAGATCAAATTTTTAAGTAAAATATCACCTTCTATATCATACTTGATGATAAGACTTGTCGTTCCTGCTGGTTTCTCTCTCCAACTTGACTTAGGGCATTGTATTCACGTGTGAACTACACCTAAGAGAACTTAAGATCCTGAAGTTTGCTGCGCCTGCTTTGTCCAGGCAAGGCTTAAAAAGTTAATTTAAATGACCTCTAAATTATTTTCAGTCGCAGAAACTTAGTTTTATTCTTCGTTTTCTAATTCATAATCTGCTTAAGTGACCATTCTTCACCTTAACATTTCGAGGAAACAAACTGTTTAAGTGCCTCAACCTTTTTTCCTTTTTATTTTCCTTTGTTTAAGTTCCTGCAACTGTTAGTGGACCTGGATTCTTATCTTCCCGTGACTTCTCTGTTGAGTATAAGTTTTCATTCATTATTCTTTTTTTTTTTTTTTCTTTTTGGTGTTGCCCCAGGCTTACAAGAGAGTAGGCACGATGCTGCATAATGCTGACACGGGTCGTGGTGTTCTTGGTGTTATTGACGTCACCAGTTTGATGGTGAGCTTTTTATCTTGTTTTTAGTTCTTCAACTGCATGTTTCTGTGGCCAGTGGCCACCCTGTTTGCTGGATTGCCCTTTGGCTCCCATTGTTCATGAGCGTTCCATGACTTACATCCATGTGCCGATTTCACTTTTGCATCCAGCTGCTACGATATCTCACGAAAAGTACACTGATGATAAAAATGTGTATGGAACCAACCTTTACAATATCACATTCCACAATTGAAAGATTCTCCTTATTTTAGGTTTTAAGTGATTAATTATAGTTGCTGTTTTTACCACAAAAGGTGCAGTTTTCTAGTGGAGCCTTTTTATCATGAATCCATGATCGTTATTTGTTTCTGTAGAACTAAGTTTATCCATCCTTTGTGACAGGATGATGGGAGTGGTTGTGTATATGTTCATAACAACAAGCAAGGATTTCAGGATTGCGAGCCATATGCTCTACTAGAGGAGTGGTTGGCTGACCGTTTTCATGAATACTGGGATACAAAATTTGAGGTGCTGGAAGTGGTAAGCGTATAATAAGATTGTTAGAATATATTTATCTACAGAGCGATTATGGTTCTTGTTGTTATTTCCTATTTTAGGGTGATTTCTAAAGTGTTTGGTTTCTTAGCTAACTTATTTCCATACTGCAGTGTTTCAGAATATTGTATTCAAACTTTAAATACTAGTATCTATAAAAATTCTCCTCTCAACTATTTATTCTATACACATCATATAAGATATCCTCAAAATTTGACTCCTGAAGTTCAAACAACTCTTCATTCCTTGTAGTCATTTGAAGCAACTCTCTGAAGATGAATCCTGTGTGCCGTGATATTAAGTTTTGTTTCAATTTTCAAGTAATTAGCTTTCTTTGATTATCTTAATCTGATTTTGTGACCCTGCAGCAAAAGCCTGACAATGGATATGAGCCAGATTGTCAGTGGGTGCAATGCGACAAATGTAGGAAGTGGAGGATATTGAGATCCGACTTTGACTGCCGGAGACTACCTTCGGAATGGTAAGTTGTTTTTGTATTGATCCTCTGAAATGTTATTTTTATGGAGCAATGAGTAGTGAAATCTATGAACACTATTCTAATGCCATGTACTGGTTTATGTCAAATAAACTATTGAAGTGTCCTTGCTATAGTGAATTATTTGATGTAAATCCTTGATAGTTTTATGAAGTAATAAGAATGTATCTGGTAGCGTGGTTGATATTTGATCCGGATACATCTCTTTTTATTTTGCTTTGGTAATAGCTTAAGGCTCGAACTTGAGTAGCGTTGATTTCACCGTAAAAGCAACTCAAATCTATTAAAAATCTCAAAAACGAATGAAAAAGGTTAATAAACCTCAAAAAACAACATTAAATCTTTTCAAAATGTAAAAATCAATTGAAAGAGTCATAAAACGATCTTAAAACACTCAAAAACACATGAAAAGACAAATGAAAAGTGAAAAACACTATGAAATAACCTCAAATAACTTGAAAACGCAAGAATATATATTAAAAGAGCCATGAAATGACATTAAAACACTCATAAACACTTGAAAATGTTGAAAGAAATCATAAAACAACCCAAATCTCTTAAAAACCAAAAAAACGAATGAAAAAAAGCTAATAACTATCATAAAACAGCATAAAACCCTCAAATCTCGTCAAAATACATGAAATGGATGGAAACACTATGGAAACAACTCAAATCTCTTTAAAACACTCAAAAACAACTAAAAAGTGATAAAACGTCATAATACAAGCTTAAATAAGTTGAAAACGCAAGAATACATCAAAAGAGCCTTGAAATGACATTAAAATACTTACAAACACTTGAAAAAGTTAAAACCATCATTAAAAATAATTCAAATCTTCTCAAAACATTATAGTTTTCTGGTCATTACAGTTTCTTTATATTTCAAAATGATTGTTCAAACTTTTTACCAAGGAAATTCTAGAGAAGAACGTCATGAAATAAGCTCAACTAAGTTGAAAACGCAAGAATCTATCAAAAGAGTTTTGAAATGATCTTAAAACACTCAGATTACTTGAAAAGGTTAAAAACATCATAAAAACAATTCAAATCTCTTCAAAACATTATAGTTTTCTAGTCATTGCAATTTCTATATATTTCAAAATGATTGTTCAAACTTTCTACCAAGGAAATTTTATAGGAGAAATTTTAATTTCATGCACTTTTTTTTTAAAATTTCTTTTTCCTCGGCATATTTTGGATTGTCTTGATAGGTTCTGTTTCATGGAGCCTTTCAACGGAAGATGTGACATCCCTGAGCAGAAGGTTGGAGATGGAGTCATTACAATCTCCGCTAAGCGTGGTAGATGCGATTCCAGCCAGGCTCCCATGAAAAATGCAGAAGAAACTCATGGTAAAAATGGCAGTCCCAAACCAGCAGGTATGCTCATGGCTTATGTTGGTGATTTAGTCTTATGTCTAGGATTCATCCAGTTGGTGAGTTAACTACTTTATTCTGCTCAGACATCTCAAGTGTCCGTTTCGAGTTCGATGTAGTGGTTTTGTTCTCTGCTTTTTTCGGTGTCGGGTATACTTGTAAATTTTTAAAATTGCATGGTCATAGCTGAATCGCTGATGCTGTGATGCATAATCTGAGCCTAGAATACACGCATTAAATCCTCTATATTCATTCTTCCTGATAAACAGGTAACTCTGATCACCACGATTATACCTTCTGAGCGACTATCCTTGGATCTTTCATGTCCTGTATTATATTGTCTCTGCACGTTCCAGATTTTATTCTGATGGCATTTGAGAATTGGACTTGCCCATTTGCTTCGAGTTATAAAGCTGTTAGTGATCGTGTGTACTTATTCAGCTGACCACACTTTCATATCCTTTGTCACAGGCAATAGTGGTGATGCTTCTAGCCAAACTAAGGAGGATGAAGAGAACAGCCCAGCTGAGGAGGGCGAGATGAAGGCTCCATTAAAAAGGCTTCGAAGAGGGGGTGCGAAGAAGAAGCGCTAGAATACACGGCTAAGATTCAGTGTTAGAATTCTCTCACTTGGTTTACCATGACACGCTAGTTAGTTCAAGGTCTTGGCCAGTTTTGACACATCCTGTTTAGTGTTCGTTGCAAGTGTAGTTTCTGATCGTTCCGGTAGTGGGTTCGTCTAGGGTTTTTGTTCAGCACGATAGCTAATCGTAGCGGGGCAGATGAAACTCTCGACTCTTGATTTACAAGCTTGGTAGGTGAAACCTTGCCATCGTAACTTATTGTTTCTGATTTTGGATTTCACGGATTACCAATCCGTCACTTAATAATTGCGGCTGTGTTTCACTGCGGTTAAGTTATGGAGAGTGGAGATCAATGTTAAGTACACAAAAAATTTGACACTTGACACGATATAGGGGTTCGTGTGTAAGTGTGATTTTGGTCCCCTGTGGTCTGTTGCCTCGTGGTTCAGTTGGCCCAATCACACAGCAAATGCCAATACATGTTTGAAATAAAGACAAGAAATCCATTCGACGCCCAAGCTTTTTGGCTCGTTTCCTATTGTTTCGGGTAATGGTGATGCACCGTGATGCTTTGCCATGATTATTTTAGAGCTGGAATACTTTTGAATTTAATTGTCTTTCTTTTTTTCCGAAGGATTTCGTTGGTCAATCGAATATTCCGTAAATCTGAAAGATTTTTTAAATCAGTTTTCGTTGACGGATTCATCATCACAAAGTAATTTCGCACTGAAGAGCGTTTCAATTCAATTGTCATGCCTTTGATTTCGAAAAGTTTGATCATATGATGATACCGGCAAATCGAGGTGTGTTGATCGCAAGGGATGTTTTGTCGAAATTTAGAGTTAGTTCTTGGATATGCGATTCTCTATTGTTACAACATAACATGATAGGATGATGATAATTTTTGCATCTGGCATCTTGTTGTATCAATTGTACAACAAGGATGGTGTTGTGCATCCTACCCATTCTAAACGCAAGAAAAAAATAGGAGGAAAAAAAAAATACTGCAACTTCTTGAGATAGCCTTTTTCACCGTTGAGGAATCGAATTCCTTCTTTGATGTTGTGTTGTAAATTTGTAATGGCAAGAGGTCTAGCTCCTGTCATATTTGATCATTCCATCAAGTTTTAATAATGATTTGTAAAATGGTCTTCGTCAATCCCGGTCTAGTTGATTCTGTCCCCATCGTTAGCTTTGCACTATGAAAATTATAAGCTGGATAATGCTGTTACATAATAAGTAGCACATGACTCCCATGGGACATTAAAAAGACAAATTTAATTAGAATCACGTATCAAATGGACCATCCATCACCATGGGCACTTCACATGCCACGCCATAAATTCTCATAATTGTGATGCATGCAGCGATGCATGCTTCACCTGATAATTAAACTAGTATTTTTTTTTAATTTAACTTTAATTATATTTTTTTGTTAGTTTAAATATAAATTTTTTTTATTTTTTATTTGATAATAAATTTATATTAATATAATTAAATTATTATAACATCTCGTTCTTCTTTCTCACTCCTAAATCCACTCACATCCCATTATATCCAAAAAAAAAATATTATTTTTTTAATCAAATTACATACAAATTCAAAATACACATAAAATCTTATATCGGATGAAATTATAACAATCAAATTGGAACGGACATAATACATGCTAGACTACTTATTGTTAATTTGATCATGAACATCTGAGCACCGGCTTGAGCGTAACGATGTTTGTACCTCAGGCATCGACGTATCGTCATCTTCTTGAAAATGAGAATCGAACAAGGTTGAGAAAGTACCAGTCGGCTGTTATTGAGCTATTGAACGTCTATATGTAAAGTTCAACTATAGCATTCAGGATCCTATTGCTCGAGCTGAAGGACCACAAAATCGAGAATATCGCAAATTGTAAAAAGGTTTGCCGTATACTTTGAGAAAATAACATCGAGGGGTTGTCCCTATTTTTTTTAGGATAGATAACTAAACCCGAATTATTGAATCACGATAACATATTTGAACTTATCAAAGCAAGTCTAATTGATGCTGGATAAGCAAAATTAGCTTGCTCCATCATCTTAGAATTAACACTCCATTTTAATTTATTTTGTCAACCCTTAAATTTATATAAATCCTTCTTGTTCATCCACTTGATTCTTCCATCCAATAAAATTAGAAACTTCTCCCACAAACCAAAAAAATAAACTAAATCAAATCCAAAACTCAACTTGTTTCCATTTTCATCACTTTCTTCCATCTGCAACTACGCCATCTTCTCATCTCCTTCACTCCTTGCTTCCAAAAATCTGTTTCACTGTTTCCATTTTTCTGACACTATCAAAAAAATAAAGTAAAAATCACAGAGTTTCATCAACACCAACAATCTCAGTGTTTCAAGTGTTTTCGATGTGAAATACACCATTCGGACATACCTCGACGGCAGCGATGGCGGCATCGAAGAAGCCGACGGCGGTGGAATCGATAATCGGCACGATAATGCAACTCCACAGATCTCTCCCGCCGCGTCCCTCACTCGAGGACCTGGAAGCAGCCACAACACTGATTCGAAACCTAGACCGGGAGGATCAACTCAAGCTCGACTCCATCTCGAAGAAAACCAAGCCCCGCGGCGTCCCCGACGAGCTCTTCCACATCCTGATAGAGATGGAGAGAAGGCTGGTTCGGTTGAATAGTGCCGAGGAGAGGAAGGCGGCGGCAAAGGTGATAGATCTGGAGGAGACGTATGTCGTTTTCGATGATCTGATCCAGCGAGCGTCGGATTGCGTCTCGAATGGAGGAAACTCGGTATCGTCGCGGCGGACTCCGCCGCCTCGGCCGCCGGGGGAGGGTTTGGAGATCGGAAATGGCGGCGGCGGCGGGGGAGGAGGAGGATTTGGTGGTTCGGCGGAGAAGGAGAAGATGTATGCGATCGATGATGGATTCGTGGTGAAGAGTAAGAATTCGGAGAGGTTTGCGGTGGATGATTCGTTCGTGAAGAAGCCGAAATCGGCTTTTCATGTCGACGGAATCGGCCGAGGCGGAGGTGTGGTGGCGGCGACGGCGGTGGTGCCGCAGATTGTCGACAGCACTTTGAAACCTAACTTATCAGGTTGCTTTCCTGAAATTGATTGATTGATTGATGATTGTTGTGATTCTGTTAGAATCGAGCTTCATTTGGAAAGTTATGATTAGTTGACGTGTGAACAAACTTTTTGATAGGATTAGTTTTTAAGTGTGAACAAACTGGTGTGAGTTATTATGAAATTACAACAAGGGTAGGGCTACTAAAATCTCGTATTCTTTACACTCTTGTCCATGATGGAAGCACTCGAGTCAAGTGTTTTTGTAGTTGTGAAAAAACTTGTTATTGATTAGTTGAAGTGTGAACAAGCTTGTGATGAATTGAAGTCATTGATGCAGCTCAAAGTGGAGAGAAACTGAGTTTGATAAAGCTCGCAAGCTTGATAGAGGTATCTGCGAAGAAGGGGACTCGCGAACTTAACCTAGGGGGGAAGTTGGTTGATCAAGTCGAATGGCTGCCGGATTCGATTGGGAAGCTGCTGGGATTATTGAGCCTCGATTTGTCTGAGAATCGGCTTGTGACTTTGCCGCCCACGATTGGTGGGCTGAGTTCGTTGACGAAGCTGGATCTGCATTCAAACAGAATTGTTGAGGTCCCAGACTCCATTGGTGAGCTCCTGAATCTAGTGAACTTGGACCTTGCTGGGAATCAGCTGTCTCGCCTGCCTTCGAGTATTGGTAAATTGGTTCGTCTGGAGGACCTTAATTTGAGTTCTAATCAGTTTGTTTTGCTCCCGGATGCTATCGGATCCCTTGTTAACCTCAAGAAACTGGATGCCGAGACTAATAATCTCGAAGAGCTTCCTCATAGTATCGGCCAGTGCTCGGCTCTCAAGGAGCTGTATTTAGATTATAACCGGCTTAAAGCCCTCCCTGAAGCTGTTGGAAAGATTGAAACACTCGAGGTTCTTACCATGAGATATAACAATGTGAGACAGCTTTCGACGACTATGGGATCTTTGACGAAATTGAAAGAGCTTAATGTGAGCTTTAATGAGCTTGAAGCAGTCCCCGAGAGCTTATGTTTCGCTACTTCGCTAGTGAAGTTGAATATTGGTAATAACTTCGCCAACCTGAGAATGCTCCCGAGGTCCATTGGCAACCTAGAGAACCTTGAAGAATTGGATATCAGCAATAACCAGATACGAGTACTTCCTGACTCCTTCCAGTTGCTGACACAGTTGCGCATCCTGAGGGCCGATCAAAATCCCTTGGAAGTGCCACCAAGACAAATTGCCGAAAAGGGTGCACAGGTAGATATATCCAGTTCACTTTCTTGGTTTTCATTTTTGTCGAATCTGGTTTGTGTATAGCTTCTGAGATTGTGGTGTTTTTGTTTGGCAGGCTGCTGTTCAGTACATCGCTGATCTTGTTGCGAATAGGGATTCAAAGGTGCAGCCAGTTAAGCAGAAGAAAACTTGGGTGCAGATCTGCTGCTTCTCGCAGTCCAACAAACGGAAGCGTTATGGCCCAGATTATGTACAGACATGATCTGATAGAGTCAACCAGAACATCTTTGGCAACTATGGGTAATATAACGTTTGATTCGCTTATACAGATTCCCAGTCTTCATTGCTAGGGTGCTTACCCATATCCATATCAGATATCACAGACATATCACAAATCATAGTATAATCGGACAACAGTTGAGCATAGCAGTATGTCACGATCTAACCCCGTGACAACTAGCAGTCCAAAATAGATATGAACTGCATTAGTAGAGTCTAAGTTCTGTATCTAACATGCTTTTGCATTCAAATGCAGGGCTTTTATGTGTTTTTAAGGACTCGGGCGGGCATGAATCTCGCAGTGCATTATCAGTGTTCCATGTCAGGGTAAGGCGGCAGGTCCTCAGTTTCAGCACACTATCATTAATCTCACACAGCATTTTCAGCATTCCATGTCCAAATAAGGTGGCAGGTTCTCAGTTTTCCTGAGGTCCAACTTGGGTACATCTCGGATCTCTCCTCGAAGTCTTCTGTTGTTGATTGTTGATTTGTATTACTGGTTCAATATATTGAGATGTATATCAGTCCCTGAATTCAGGGTGAAGCCCAAGGCACAACAATTAGGATACGATATATATACCATGCTATGATGTGTATCTGAGCTCTTTCCCTAGTTGTTTTTTGAGCATTCTATACATACACGGATAACCTTTTAGTCGACTAAACTTTCGAATTCATTGCTTTCATGATATTCTTGCTAATGCCGCTACTCTATTCGAGTCTATTGATCGAGAAACTTGGTCAGATGTATAGCGGGATTCTACAGCGAAGCTGCTAAGTGTATTATTGGTGCCAGATTTGGATTAGTGTTTGGATCTCTCTTTGTAGGTTGGTCCATTCCTCAGACCTTGGTAGGATATCTGCTACTGGATTAGCTAGAAAGTAAGCAACCAATGATTTAGTAGAAGGTTGTAGTGGTTGAGACGTTATTATGATACAAGATACACTAGGTAGATAATCCGATATACATAACTCTAGACGATTAAATTTATGTTGCAGGTTTTTGCAGCCAAAGTTCAGGATAAACTCGTCCAAGACAATCAAAATATGGATACAATAAAATTTGAATCTATAATGTTAAAATGATGATCGAATGTACAAACCAACTATCAGGTTTTAGTGAGCCAGCTGGTATTTGGCTCATCGTATATTAATGACTGTGGCAATGGGGAAGTTGGATGTTGTCAAAGCTTCAAGTTTAGCATGTGAGAAGATCTAACTCAGGGGAACTGCTCATGTTTCCCCTTATAAATAGACGGATCTGGGTCGCACAAATGCAATGAATAGACCTTTTAAGATCATGAAAGATCATAACTGTTGTCGATATCTTGTTTCCTTTTACGAGCCTCTCGTGTGATAGTCTCCCTCGAGTATATAACCAGCACAGTGACACTGAGGGTGCATCTTCTATCGTTTGATCAATATGAAATATAATAATTGTGTTAGACAATTGGAACAACTGGACAATTGGACAACCGGACACAACTGATACTCGTACTAAAGTTTAGAGTATTACACTATAACAAAAATGAAGTTTGCATTCAAATTATGATTTTTTTGAGGTACTTGCTCATTCATGAGGAAAAACAAAAGCTTAACATCTAAAATATTTTTTCTCCTGATATTTAGAAAAATGAAATTGATTCGATGAGTTTCGAAATAAATTTAATACTCCACATGCCATGGATTTTCAATTGCACAAACCTTAAAAAATAGTTCGAATTCAACTTTCATAAATTTTGGATATATCTCTTAATAAAAAAACAATGATTTTAGGTGATCTCCTCTTATAAGTTCTAAGTCAAAAAGTATTATCAATTGCTCACTCCATGGTTTGTTCTTCCTGGATCAATCTTTGTTTTCAAGGGATTTGTTTGGACAACCCTATACAAGTTTTAGTGTAAGCCTATGAGAATGGTCGCACGTTTGATGAGATAATAACATCTAGGTTTTTTTCCCTTATGTAACAACAAAGAACTCCTGCAGCAGAAGCTAAGCCCAGCTGAGTTGATTTGTAATGAAATTTATGGAGCTCAACAACAATCAGGAGTTGTCTATACTGAAGATCACTAGAGTTACCAGACAACAATGGAGAACATGGTATGAGAGGGCTTACCGATCTGTAAGTTTCGGCATTGACAGTAGTTGCACTATCCTGAAAGAAGCATTTCCACCTGAAATCATAATGCGGCAGAAAACTGGTATCAGGAAGGATTTCAGATCCATCTAACTTGCAACGGGAATGCACACCCTGGTTGATTATAAGAAGTTGAGCAAAAACATTGGCTGACAGGGAGACTTGTCTTGCGACAAGAATTTAAGCAAGAATGCTGTTAGCAAATATAAAAATGGAGAAAAATTTCGCAGCATGGAGTAAAGCGCAAGAAAATTATTATCACAACATACTCCCCCTCAATGAGTCTCCTTGAGCCTGAAGAGCGGCGTACTGATCCTCCCCTTATCATGACACAAACATACAGGTAAGGAAATTTGACTCGTAAGATGTATTCTTTACCTACATCGGCTCAAACCTCTTGTCCCGAAATCAATTATACCGAGAGATCAAGCACAGCAAAAACACATGGCACACAATAACATTGTTTGTGTCATAGTAGAAGCCGCTATTTACTTGATCGCGGCAAACCAGATACAGAGACAAAAGATTTCATAAAGAAAGAGCGAAGAGTGAAGTACCAAGAACTAACGATCTCCTCCATATCCAGTTGTGCAGTCTTACTAGGAGGAAATCAATCATCTGCCTTGAGTATGAGTTGCATCAATTCAAATTAATGGCAATCATCTTCTTTCTTGCCTGCAATATCAATTTGAAATAATTCTATTATCATCATCAACAGACACCAAATCATCATAATTTTCCAGGTCATCCTCGCCCTTTTGGCCATTGCAAGGGATACATTGATGACTTCTCCATGAACTTCATTACATCAATCTGAACCCTCACCAATTTGGCCATCCCAACAGTAACAGAACAAACGTGAAATCATAAGGTTACAAACATAGAAAAGGTCCATAATAAACTGTAGATGCATGTTGGGCGCTTGATTGGCCAAGCGAAAAAGTGCGGTCTGATGGGCACACCAAAAGATCAGGTCTTCGTTGATAGATTTTGAATGGGGAACTTTGTAGGGGGGTTTCACGATTTCATCATTGGATCGAACCACCTCCATTCCCACCATCATCATCACATAACCTTACATGAAAAGATGAAAAGGAGACGATTATGAGTACATGGGGACATTATACTGGTAGTGAAGATTGCCTTTTGAACTAGTCGCCTCGTAATGAAATTTTTATTCTGGTCCATGTCTCTTGTCCTTTTGGTTCAGATGCTGGTGCCATTTCCTTCAAGGTCTAGCTTGTTTTCTGATCAAACATAGATCGCATGACTAGCTGTCTTTCTGAGCTAAGAAACTTTATACAACTACGGCAGCGCGAGAAAGAAGTACTGAAACAGAACGCATTCCGTTCCTGAAAATAAGTCAGCTAAGAAGATTTTTCACAAGATAGAAGTTTCAGCAATAAAGGAGTTGTCAAATGCACCATAATCAGATTAAAATTGCAGCACATCTCAACTCAACTTGGGTTGCACAATGGTTAACTGGTTAAAAAAGGAGTGTCTAACCTGATGTTTATTCTCAGCGACTTGTGAGCCATGTAAACAGTATCCCCAGATAAAAGATCAGATTTGCTAATAGGCAACTAGAATATAACTCCAGCATCGTGACAGATAGTCGCATATTATAGTCCCCCTCAAGATTATCGAAAGGCTACTATCTTTGTTCACCCAAATTACCATACTGGAATACAATATGATCTCAATTGAATGTGCATGCAAAGTAACATGGTAAGTTGAATCCACCAATCTTTACACACAAGAAAAGAATCAACCAACACTCCGAACCTATGTTCCAATAAGATATGCAAGCTGCAACGTCTGCAGCCCCTTTATTCCGTCAGTTCAAACCTAATGGCCATCCACTTGAACACGTAAGTCTTTGCAAAAATGACAAACATAATCTAAGCAACAACACCAAAATATCCCCCAGACGAGTTTAACCTATGGATCAGACTTTCCCAACAAACATGTATCCATCACAGGTTAAGTCACTAACGCGAATTTGTAGGGTTTAGGATCCAAACCCACCAAGCACATGTAAACAAAAACCCAATCCCAATGGCTTTGCATCAAAATTCACACCATTCTTGGGTTTAAGCTCCGAACCCACCAAGAACATGTAACCAACAACCCGATCCCAATGGCTTTGCCTGAAAATTCACATCATTGAACCCACAAACCATAAACCCTTTTGCCATCATAACAAGAATAAAGTGTAATTGCAATTCATGGGTCTACAAAATGATCAATTTGAATGGTAATTTTTTATGGGAAGTTTTAGGGGAATGTTGGCTGGTTGATAGAGATATAAAAAAAGTTGCGGTCCATTTGGGGTTTAAGTAAAAAGAAAAAAAAGATGGGTATTTGAATTGGGACCGTTGAAAGAAACCTAGCATGAGAGGATCTCAAGTTTCGTCATTGAGCAAGAACCACCATCACCTACAAAATTGAATGAGAAAGGAGGAATTTGTTGAAGAGCAAGTGATGATGGGCAATGACTATGAAGAATTGAAGAGGTGTAATCATGTACTAGTGGATTTGAGTGGACTTCCACTTTTCCGTCTGGTTAGAACAAATGCATACTTTACAACGATTATTTTCTTTTGGTGATCAGTTAACTCCATACGATTCGGTGATGATAATACAAAATCGATCAATAAACACGACAAAGTAATCGGTGAACTTCATAAGACTCCGGTGAGCTCGAACGAGATGCACAGACAAAGTTTGTAGTTTCGTTCCATTGAAGGCTAAGCAACTTATCTATAGGTCATTACAAAAGATAACAATTCATGCTATCAGGTAACTCGAAATACACTCTATAGGAATAACCACGTATGCGAAAGGTATGTTACTTAGAGTGACGTGACTGAATAAACTTCCAATGATCTTGATCTATATTATTCACCCTATAGAGAATAACACCCTAACAATATATACATATATTTATAGAGCATTGCTTTTCCTATACATCAACTAGGAAAAAGTGGCAACTACAGTATATTCACGGATCAAGGTTAGATACAGAGATCTCGGCTTCAGGAACTACGTTCTCCTGGTTGAGGTAGATGGATTGCGCCACCATTTCTGTAGTTAATCCGGTTGCAGCATTGCCATGATCCACAGTGATGAGGAAGCTGGCCGTTCTTGGAGAGGCATCACGGTTGGCCGCTTCACAGTCTGTAGCCTTAGATGTCACGGGAGTAGCTTGTTTTGCGATCTTTTTGGCTCGCTTCTTCTTCTTTGCGCTCTTGGTCCATCTCATCAGGGCACTGGACGTTTGTTCATTAAACACTGCTTTCTTCATTGTTGATCCCATCTGCATCGCTCGCTCATGTTAGTTAAGAAGTTGGAAAGCAATGGAAGTGTATTGACTGACTCATATGACTTGTGACAGAGTGAATTTCTCAACATAATATCAAAAATGTAAATTGTAACTCAACATCAGGAGTTCTGGAGTTGAATCTTGTTGCTTAGATTTCCATAGATACATACTTCATGCTTTAAGCCCGAATCAGATAATTGCGCTTGAGCATGATTTTTTCTTCTTCTTCTAATATAGTTTTCAGTTGCTAAGTTTATCAAATGAAGTCATCTGGATAACAAGGAGAGTTATATGCTATTATATTGTTACCTGGGAGACGAGAGCATAGAGAGGCAAAGTAATGTAGCTGCACAAAAACAATACGAACACCCTGCAATGCCAGATAGGGCATCGTAAAAAATGGAGGAAGCGTTAATGTATACAAGTAAAATTTAACAGAGTCAGAGCAACTGGATAAAAACAGCGTGGACAGATGTGCAAAGAAAGGTGATATATTGAACAGAGCAAAGGGCTTACCCGACAACGAGTCGAATGATCACAGGACTCATGTGGTCATGGAAGCAAGATCTAAATCCGTACTCATACTGCAACAGATCGATGAACTTGAGTCCAAATTTAAATTTCTCATTCATGAACACAATGCTAATTTTTTTTTAGTATGAAGCAACGGGCAGAGAAATTATTCTTACCCATATCCACAAGAAATATGTTATCTGGAACGCATTCTGCAGTTTTAAAGAATCAACAATGAATGAAGTCTTAAGAAACTTCACTAAAAATCCTAGATCTGCAAGGAACCAACATGAATTGAATCATCAACGTGGTGTTATAATATCGACCTGAAACAACACGAAGTGGAGAAGATGGAGCATCAGTTGAGGCTTCGAGAACCAAAAATGGGTGTCGCACGCTTTCACAAGAGGAATCCCTTGCACTATTGATTGTTTTTCAATAATGTCATGAGCCATGTCTGCAAGGATGGCTTGAAGCTTGGTTCCAACAGCCAAGATCAACTACGCCAGAACAACTTATCATCAACTTTCATGAATAATAAGCAAGTACAATACAGGACAAGGGACGAAGATCATTAAGCCCTCTTACAATGAGCGGAATAAAAGATGCCCAGAAGAACGTCTGCCATCCTGGAAGAATTAAGCAAATCATAGTACGCAGAGCAATATTAATCGAATTTTCTTTGATGAAAGGAAGGCGCAGGTTACCATGAACATTAAGCAACAGGAAAATCACGAACGATGCCCACAAGACAGGACTACAATAGAAAGACAAGGAGAATGATTAAGGATGTGGGCACAGCTTAATCAATTGAAACTTTAGAATATAACAGAGCATGGCCTCAACGAAAGATTAATCACAGAGTTGGACTCATTGATCAGTACCTGACTCCGACGACCACTTTAAAGTCCTCTTCCAATGACCTCTTGATGTACTTTTGAAAGTTGAAATTGGTACCCGGGGAGATATGTGCCTGTTGCAGAGGATAGGGTAATATACATGATATGTGAATTGTTATACGTTCGTTATGAAATATGAGTAGAATAAAAGTTAATGTTGGCACGGATATAGGGAGTTACCGTGAGGAAGCCATTACGCAATGCAATGTAGTCAGTCTTTGTGACAGATTTGTAAAATTGGCGGAGAAAGGATCCCTACATACATAACAAAACATCAGGAAACTAAACAAGCAGGCTTCATAATCTCGATATATATGTCTGTCAAATGCATGATTCCACCTAATGAGAAGGATTCTATAATACAATGTGAAAAAATAGTTATTTGATCAGTCCATCCTCATGAGACCGTAAGGCTACAACCCCGATTATTGTTCCCTTACCACATAAAAGAGGAGCGGGAACCTTGTCCAGAACCCAGTGTGCGCCTTCACGAACGACGTCTCATGAGCCAGCCTAAATCTCGTAGGATCTACATTGCACCATCAGAAAAGCAGAGTTCAGTGACCAATGATTCTATTTATCAGGAATGAACTGAGTATCTGTAATTGTCCAGAAAAAAGTATGTCACCGTTCAATTTCTCATAGTCGTGTGACGATATTTCAGATTCCCATTCTTTCCAACGTCGAATCTGGCACATTGATAAATGCAAATCAAGTCAAGACCGAAGATAAGTGAAAAAACAAAAGAAAGAATGGAAGTTCTGTGTTAATAGTTAAGCCAAAATGAATTCACCTTGAGTCTGCCTAGTGTCATCGTGATTGCACTGCAAACAACATGAAACACTGCTAGGAAAAATATGAGAATGTGTAGCTGATCAACACCTTCCGTCGTTATCAATGGTTCTTTACCGACCTGTTGGCCAAAAAAAAAGTAAAAAAATGTAGAGGATGGATTTTTCTCCGGCATCAAGAACAATTTTGCTCAGTAATTAAAAATCACGAAGAAGACAACATCAAGCACATATACAGGGTTGTTGTTGCTTCCCCTGATTATAAAAAATGATATGTTCATCAATGAGCCACCTTTCTTAATGTAACTCATATAATTCAGCTACACAATATGGCTAGAGCCAAATATTGGTGTGGCCACAACACTTGTCATAGCAGGTAGCAGTATCACAACAAACTTTAGTATCATCCCAAGTGGAATTATCCATTGCATCAGATTATACCTTCACATCTATAATGGTAGTTCATGTCCAGATAGGTTGGCTTAATGATAAGCCACGCTATCCCCAACTATGAAAATTGTTTATCATTGAATCATAATCAGAAAAATGAATATTTATCATTGAATCATGATTACAAGAATGACTCGTTATCATTGAACCACCCCGTCTTAGCATAACTAAACCTAGAGCCAAAAGTTGGAGCAGCCACAGCACTTGTTATAGCAAGTGCAAAAAAAACATAACAAAAATAATAAATCCATATAATCCCAACCTATCCTATCACTATTACATTTCAAATAGATAAAGATGTTTTCTGATGCATCTAACTCATGACCACGTGATCAGAGAAAGAGCGGCTTACAAGTTATCACTTTGACATACTTTAATATCGTGAGAGCAAGTATCACAACACGCTCTAATATCGTCACAGTGAAATTATCCATTCCGTCGGAATATAGCTTCAAACGATAATGCCATTCCTACCAAATTGGAAGGAATTGAACATTCCGTCCATTGGAAGGAATGAAATTAGATTTTTCATGGACCAATTTGCCCTTCCTATGCATTGATTCACCGCGACGGGCAACCACTGCTCTTCCGCCGTCAACAGCCACCCTAGACCGCCACGCCGCCGCCGCCGCAGAGAGCGGGAAAAGGAGCAAGATTTGGCCGGATCGAGTCAATTCGCCTCATCTAGGTAACATTTCCGGCGACCTCGAATTGCTCTAGGCTAGGGTTTCGTGCTCGACAATGTCGTATTGATTTGGGGTAATTTGACCTCGAGCATTTTCTTGTCATTAGACGATGTTTTTTGTGGAGATATAATTGTGACAATGCTACATCACAAATCTACGTCACATGCATGATATCTATACATATTTTGATTTGAATCAAAATTATGTTGAAAGCCTTCTATCCTAAGAATGATGTAATTAATTTAAGATAAAGCATCAAATCATATAACATCTATTATAAAATCATCATAATAATTCAAAAATAGACGATGAAATTATCAGATTTGAATCGTCTTGATATATATGATAAAAACATAGAGTTTCTTAGCCTGATTAGTAACCTCAATATATCTAAGTACTAATAAGGAGGTAACCTATACAATGATATACTAAGGACTATAACAAAAGCCAGGACCGATCCAAATAATGGAAAATCTAAATCGTAACCAATCAAGATGACTAATTGTTCTTATATTTATAATTATTTTTAGTTGTTATAGAGAGATCTGAGCATCAACTAGGGCTAATTAGTGATGATTGGTAGTATATAATTAAAGACCGTTTGATTGGGACCAAGTAATTAAATTTAGGGATTTTTATTTAAATATACAAAAATTTGAAAAAGATACACAACGAATCTAAATTTCAAAAACATACAATTCATCCATCTCATTTAAATCTCTTTGTCGGAATCCTGCCAAATCTCTTTGTCGGAATCCGACCACTATTTTTTTATACAGACGCTTTATTTTCGTTTTTATTTCATGCGCTCTGTGTTTTTTTCAGACGCTCTGTTTTGAAAAAACGAAGTGTCTTAAGAAACAAAATAGTGTGATATTTAAAATAATTAAAATGATAGAAAAATTGATATTCATAATTCACAAATAGAGCGTCAATCTCAACACAATTCTCACAAATAAGTCGATATTCACATTTTAACACACAAAAGATTGCAAAAATCCCAAATAAATCAGAGATCACATTTTCTATTTCAATGACAAAACATATTCTAGACAACCACAATGCAATCATGAACCAACTCTCGTGATAGATCGAAATTAATTCGAAATCGGTCTCCTATATCGTGAAGTCAATCAAGTGTGACGCATCGTACTCGTATTCGAAATCAACCTCCTCCATCTCCTTCTCCTCATCTCTAATCCCGTACATCATCTCTCATCATCTCGACTTTCATCGATTGAATCTAATCACATACACACAGACAATGGAACTGATGATTGGAATCGGAGAAAGAGGAAGGAGGAGCGGGGCGACGGAGAAGGGCTAGACGATGGTGGTGAGAAGATGAGATTGATGGTTTCCGACGAGGGAGCGATTCCGAGAGTCAATTATTTGTGACGATGGAGAGAGACTCAGTAGGGAAATAGGTGAGGGTGAAATTATATGTTTTGGGAATTAAAATCTCGTATGTATGTTTTTGGGATTAATTCCTTAAAACTGTAGTTTTAGATAATTTATTGATAAGATTAGGAAATCAAATAAAATAATTACTCCTAGTATTTGGACCATAAAAAAAAAGGTTATTCAAAGTTCAAGCTTTAAGAACATATATTGTTTAGACATTTAAATCTGCATGGCATGCAATAAACCCATATTAGGAACTATGGTATGACCAAATACAAATTGAAATCAAACTAGCTAGATCACCACCATTTTTCTTTTACGATTTGTCGATCAATAATTTATATATAGCTCTGAAATTATGACGCTCAAATTGAGATTTCTTATTAGCTTTAGAAATAAATATCCTACAATGTAGCTTAACCTTTGAGGTTCAACGAAGTCAATACTTTGAAGAAAACGATCCTGCATGCATGTAGCATCCATCTTTTTGTTACAAAAGGAATACTTTATGCAAACCTTCATTTTCTCATTGACATATCATTTTAGCTAGGTTTACAATACGGGTTAGTGTTTATACTGCAGACGACAATCAATTACGTAATGCGGAGTAATTTTCATCACTCATTTTTTTTTTCAAAATAAAAAAAAACAAATAAATTTTTAAAAATGAACCCACTATTAGAGATGGAGATTATTTCTCAACATATAATTGGTTGTCTTTTGCAGCACAAACATTTTTCCCTTTACAATATGTTAAAGAGATACATAATTATTTCTAAGTACACTAATCCATTTCATGGATCATTGCAACTATTTTATCATTCATCAATTTTCATACTTATATATAAGATGATCTGGGTGCATCAATGATGGTTAAAATCAAAATTTTAACATTATAACATTGATTTTGTTCATTCTTGCATTTTAATCACAGTTTTTATTTTAACATTAGGCATACATGTAACATGATATAATTTTTCCCCCCAATATATTCAGATCAATATGAAGAACTTAAATGCATCAGGTGATTAATTAAATAAGTTAGTATGCATTTAAGAATGGGATTGTACAGCTTGCAGGCTGCAGTACCTCTCACAAATTCAAAAAATAACAGTTAAAAAGATTTTTGAAAAAGTAGATTTCAAGATTTGAAAAATAATTACTCACCTTGGCACATGAATTCGAGCTCAATGCATGATCGTGGTTCCTTGCACATGGCAACATCGAGTCCGCTATCTTATACGAGACGCATCTCGATGATATGAAATTTCGGCTGAATGTTAACAGCAGCGAAATAAATCCAAGAACCATCAGCTCTGCAATTTGTTTCCACAATATAAACCTTAACTCTACAGATCTATAATTGATAAACAAAGCTAAAGCTAGCAAGGGGAAAGAACGATTCATTGTGTTCTTACCAGTTTTGATCTTCTCGAGTGCATCATACATCTTCTTCTTGTTTTTGTCCGTGAAAAACTGAACCAAGGCCAACCAAAGGATGATTATAAGAAAAATGCATCAAATATCAAAGCTCTATGGATCTAATCATATTTTTTATTTGTACTAGAAAATAACTTATTATAAGGTACTCGCATGATAAACGTCAAATTTTGGTACAAAATAACTTATATAATGGAAGCGTAAAATTTTGGTATAAACGTTGTCACAAGAAGCTAGCTGCAATCTAAATATAAATCGAGCTATTGTCTTAAAAACATAAGATGTTTAGAGTTTTGGAAGCCCTGGTAGCTCGAACCTTTCCGATTCTGTGAAGAACCTTCTCGAGCGATATGGAGATGAAAATGATCACAAGACAAACAAGGGCGACTGCCCAAGTTGGTGTCTGATCAAGCTCCCTCCTCTCGCCCGCCATGTCAAGGTGAAGAGATGAAGAAGAAAACCAGCAGATTGCAAAGGTTTTTATACTAGCTTGCAAAACCTAATGCATTTCTTTCAAGAGAAAGGGTTAGAGATTTTATAAATGAAGTCGTGCACTCACAGTGGTCTGCTTTCTTTTTCATGTGTATGAACGATTCCAGGCACAAATCTTTTTCACGAATAGTTAAAACGATAATTGAAAGTTCAAACCAATTGAACACGATATGTGTTAAAAGATTGTTTCGCATGAAATCCCGCTTTTCAGTACTGTAAAGGATTCTTTTGTGAGTATATGGCCTGAAATCCAGCACAAGGACTTGACAAGGAAAAAAAGGGAAAGGAGTGACAAAGACAAAGGAATGTTGGGTCCATTGAGACCTTTCGTGTGTATATTTAGAGATACACTGGAATTATCCCCAGTGCTTTTCTCCTTCATGATATTAATGGACAGTGAGGTATGAAAACTAGCGCCAAATACATATACATGATGATCAACATGTTCATGCAAATGTCTACAAAGCGAAAGTTTGGACCCCGATGCTCGATTCGCTTTTGATATGCTTGATAAATGTGTGTATCATCATATCGTGAACTGGTAATTTGTCCGAACGTGCATGACTTTGGACCGAAAGAGGATCTATAGACTCATAGACTTCATAGTCGATAGTACTAACAACTTGGATCGATGTAACTAGCTAACCCTAGTGTGGGCTAAGCTAACTACTTGAAGTAATGTTTTCGATCGTATTTTATCGTCCGTATTAAGCTAGACAGATCAAGGTAAAAGCACGTAGACCTATATATACGTATTTTATCGTACGTATATTAGCACTATATATGTACTAACCAAGATTATACAATCAGTTAATTATATTAAAATATATAAGACAACTTTCATTTATATCTTACTATCCAAAATGATTCATGATATATTTAAATATCTAATTATAGTTTCATTTATATTTTGATATCCAAAAATAGGTACATGACATCAATATCCCTATTTAATCTATGTTGATCCATTCATCTTCAATTTTAATCATTCACTCTCAATTATTCACCACGACCTACGTATATTAGCACTATATATGTACTAACCAAGATTATACAATCGGTTAATTACATTAAAATATCTAATGCAATTTTCACTTATAATTTAGTATCCAAAATATTTCATGACATATTTAGATATCCAATTATAGTTTCATTTATATTCTGATATCCAAAATGGATAAATGACATCAATATCCCTATATAATCTATGTTGATCAATTTATCTTCAACTTTAATCATTCACTCTCAATTATTCACCACGACCAACGTATATTAGCACTATATATGTACTAACCAAGATTATACAATCGATTAATTACATTAAAATATCTAAGGTAATTTTCACTTACATCTTAGTATCCAAAATATTTTATGACACATTTAGATATCCAATTATAGTTTCATTTACATTTTGGTATCCAAAAATGGGTAAATGACATCAATATCTCTATCTAATCTATGTTGATCAATTCATCTTCAACTTTATTCATTCACTCTCAATTATTCACCACGATCATTTCTTGATTCCCGGCCTGATCATGTTAAATCCCCATCAATCCACGAACAAACCCACAATTTCTCACAACGGTTTCGATTTTGACCTCAATCAACGCTATTGTCTTCACCGTCAATCCAACATCCGCGACAACCACACGAAACACGAGCATAATCGAAGTTCTAAGTGGTTAATTCCCTCAAACAATGTCAAACCCTCCACGCTCACACGCTCATCGTCGGAATTCTCACAAGCAACATCTTCGTAGCAACTCAACTAGTCGCTTTCTACTCAAATCTCTATGAACTTACCTATACTCACGGCATCTTCGATGAAATCCTCACTAAGAACACATTTTTATGAAATTCAATGAGCAAAGGTTATACACATAACGGATCTTCGATGAAGATGATCGAGGTTTATCATTGATATGATGAGAAAAGGGGAAAAGTGAAACAAATTTACTTATCCATATGTGATCAATGTTTAATGGTTGGGATTAGGAAAAGTGTTCAGTGTGAGGTTGTGATTAATAGGTTTGGGTCGGATTTGTTTCTTATGAGGCTGTCTTCTTACGATATAGGAGATTGGGGGATTTGCAGGGTGCACGGAAGGTGTTTGACATAATGTCTTTTAGGAACTCGAGTGTTTTTACTAAAGTCCACATTTAATAATATGTAGTTCACATTTTATTTTACATTTTTAAAATAAAATTTGAATGCGTATCTAAAGATGTTATAATTTTTTTGGGTACTAGATTATAAGATGAAATTATATTAGGTATTTTAAAATAATTATCCCTTATACAACCATAATAAATAATAAAGTTGTTCGCTGTGTGTAGCAGAACCAAATTTTAGATATTGTTGATTTAAATTGCCAACGGCTATGTAAATGTGGGGCCAGAACAAAGATTAAGAAAGGAAAACAATACATTTCCATATTTGGATAAAATAGCCCACTGGGATAAAATTGTTGGGTCATGGCCCATAAGGAAGCGAGCCTTCACCAAATGGGCTGGCGAGATAGAATGGGCTAGCTATGACGGCCCAATCACAGCACACTTAGTGTAAGTTCAAAACTTTGTATCCGAGGGATTTGACCCTAAGGATTATTGCCAGTCATTTTTCCATCCATGTTATTATCATTAAATAATATAATATTATTTTTATATATATAGATTTAGATTTTGACTCATTCATTCAAAATATTCTCTATATTGATTTCATATATTGTTTTTTTATATTTTTGATATAATAATTTAATGTAAATTATTTATGTTTTATTTTTTTTAATTTATTTATCAACAAATCATCCTTAATTTATTAATTATCATTTGATCTTACTTAATTTTATATAAAAATAATTTATTATTTTTTCTTATAAGATATCATGAAATTGAAAAATGACTCAAAATTATAATTTTTTAAAATTAATCTAAAAAATATACACAAAAAATAATTCTCTACACATATAATTTGTTTCTCTCCACTGTCTCTCCATTAACTCTGTCGATTCCCTCTCTCTCCACGATCTCCGTCACTATCTTCTCCGTCCCCGTCGTCGTCGTCGTCATGACCATCGTCGTCGACATCACCAGCGTCGTCTCCACCCCTCCTCTTCACCCTTTCTCAATTGGCCTCGATTTTCTCCATCTCATTTGAGTCAGTCATTGATTCAGAGGTTTTTTCATTGTTTTCGATTGAATATCAGTTCGATTTGACTCGAATTGGAGCCTTAATTGAGCACATTGGACTTCTTTTACTGTTGTGTCTAGTTCGAATTCGAAGTCGTTGATCGTTGTTGGAGTCGATCTGGTTTTTTATTCGACTTTCGATTATTGTTGCTCTTCGATTTCGAGATCTATAGATTGATTTTTCTTTGCTGAAATAATTGGATTTGGAGATTAGATTTCTGTGGACAAGAGATTATTTTTGGGTGTGTCTTGCTAAAAATTTCCATGAAGTTCTTATGGGTTTGGATCTCATCTTTTTAATTTTACCAATGAGCATGAGAATAAGATACTTGCAAATTTAACCAGCCTTTCTTCGTGCTAGGGACATGAGTCAAATGAAGAGGTAGATTTCAATGATTTGAGGGGTGAGTATAAGATGAAATTGATTTGATTTTTTTATATTAAAAAATTATTAAAAAAAAAGATTTTATTTATTTTAGAATAGCCAAAAAAAAAATACTTTTCCATTCATATAGAACGGGAGAAGCATGATCGTAATGTAAACTTATGGAGTGAATTTCACCATATATTTATGGTCAAGTAGTCACTTTAGAGCATTATTAGTAGATCCCTATATGATTCTCAATCCTTATAAGCATTATTAGTAGATCCCTATATGATTCTCAATCCTTATATATATATAGAGATTTTTTTGAAAAAATGACTCATGCAATAGATTCCCTATCCGTATTCTATTCCTTATCTCTGTCCACATTTGTCATTACAACTATACTTTGAAATAAGATATCACACTTTTATTTTAAAGTATCATAATCCTTTTCAAAAAAAAAACCACAAAAAAGTAACACACTTAAAAAATATTAATTTCAATAAAAAAAATTAAAATATTTTTCAAGAATGAAAAAAAAAAATCAATCGAATGCTTATATATTACAAATTGTATGTAAAAAATATTATAT
>LIEC01007040.1:0-23091 GCA_001925005.1 Drosera capensis
ATAGCATTGTCATCTATGGAGCCAAAACTCTTTTCTCTAGCTTCAGTGGCGGATGAAGCAGAGTAGATGCATGACGAAATTATAGATCTTTCATTACAAAAGTTTAAGATAAACTTGCTTTCAGTGTTCTGCGGTAATCAAGTTGCTTCTTTAATGAAAAAAAGAGACATATTAGACTTAAACAAGCAATGCTTAATTATTTGGTTGAACATGAAATTATTACTTTGACTTATGTGAAGTCGAAGAAAAACATTACAGATTTTCTTACTAAAGGTTTGTCCAAAGATCTACCATTCAAAACTATGGAGGAGACGGGATTAAAGACTAATCGCTTCGTGTCATTTTAAATGAATTGGAATCGGGATGAGAACATTGAAAATCTAGTCGAATAGACATTCGAGACAATTCGAATATTTTGACAATTTAGTGCGATGTGTTGAGTGTGAGGAATTATTATGTCATTCCAAACTTGATAATATGACAAATCTTTGCATAAAATATTTGTATTGAATTCTTTCAAATATAGATATTAGAATTGTCTAATATGTTTCAATGACAATATGATCGATTTTTTATATCATTCCACCTTTTATGATATGTCTTACATGGTTTGAAGTGTTATTCCAAACGTTGATGATATAACAAACATTTATGTGTTGAGTCATTGACTATAACCTTCTCAAATGGAAACATGAAATGTTTTTTTCATAAAAATTGTTAGTTCTAATGATAAAACTGGATCATAATGTCTCTTTGTGTTTATTTTAATCTTTGTGAGATTGAACTAAGTTCTTGTTATAGAACTAGATACATTTTTCACTATGCTACATTATATTCGATACATGTTTACTTATAATATTCATGTTTTGGTTATCTACAATGGATGATATGAAAATAAAGGTGTGTGACAAGTTTAATTTGGATCTCGACAATGATGATTTTGCTCGACGAGTAGAGTTGTCACTCTATGGAGGAGTTTTCGTTTTAACTTACTCTTATTTGGACAATCTTGATAGTTGTTCGAGTTTAGAATTTTCGATTTCTAAGACTTGTTGACCATTATTTAAAGTTCATTCATTTATTGATTCAGTTGTTTTGGACCTAATTTATTTTGACAATATGAATGATTCATTATATAGTTTTGGACATTGCATATTGAGATTAAGTGATATTACACTATTAATAACATAGGAAGAGATTGTTGATATATTTTGTTATTTTTTTACAAAGAAACATCTTTAATTGTATGTTCTAATATTAATCGTACGATTAAATTTAGAAATAAACAGTGAAGATTAAATCGTTCACGTTAAAAGTTTAGTGCTTCATATATATATTAATCTGAAAACAACAATCCTGATATTGCAAACTAGATACATTGCTTGTTTTTTTTAAGCCTACAATCAAAATCTTTACCACACCGTCGTTACCGTCCATGCCACAAGTTCTACTACTGCCACCGTCCATAACACCTCCAACCCATTTTCAACACTTAAACCATCAGAATTATTGTCTCCAAGTCCACAGCCTATCATTTTAAAGACTGTGCGGAGCTTCCTGCTGAGCATAAGCTTCAAGAGATATGGGGCATGCAATCATTGGACCTTGTTGATGAAACCCAATATTCATATGGCAACAGATTCAACACTGATTCTAGGTCTCAGGCATCGAGTTAAAGAAATCGAGCTTTCTGATGGGATTGACGTATCTTTTTCTTGGACTTGGTTAACGAGTTGTGGGAGCCCAAGAATGACGGAAATTTGTTACCGGCCCGCAGCAGTGTCCAGGCCCAGTTACAACTCTTGCCCAGTCAGGACATTTGAGGCCCATTTGTACTAGTAACTCCTTTTGAGAACGGAAATCCTGTTATACGCAATCGTGGGCCAGTCCATTGAAAGCTACTTGGCAAAAGGTTGGGCCTACTGGACTAGTCCGTTGATTACTAATGGGCTGAAAGTTTAACTGATTCGGGCCTACAGGATCCCCTGCCCAAACGTCCTCTTTTACAAGTTTCAACGCTTCTTCCCTGTGGTACAGGTGTATTAACTTTACCGTGTGTAGCTTGTGCGGTATAAATCAGCATAGTGATTTCTATAATATTATAAATTGAAAATTTTATATTATAATCTATAAAGTTTATATTATAATTTTTTGAATATATATAATCAGATTTTAATTATAAAATATAGTAGAACTTGATTATACATTTCTATCAATTTACAAAATAAAATTTTAAATTTACAATATAAAATAACTAATATATAATATTTATAATAATTATTACGATGCATTACACAAGTATTTTCATTAACTTTAAGCATGTTGCAGCAGTCATTTTTGTTTTTATGATTTACTAGCCATATGAAAATATATTAAATTTTCTTTTGACTTCATCTGTCCCATGATATAATAGGAACATTGAAAGAAAATTATGGAGAAAATTTTTGAAGACATGTTTTTATGTGTTTATTATTATTAAATAATATGCTATAAAAATGATTTTAGTCCAGAGTTAAACAATTGACTTGACACGTATGTCGATGTAAAATTTGACACGCGCATAACGACGATTAAATATATTTTTTAATAAATTTATTTTGAAATATCGATTGTTAAGTAAGTTATATATTTTAACTTAATACATATTACGGGACGATCAAACGTGATTTGATATGAAAATGAGGTTTATATTCATGCGTATAAAATATTATAAAATACATATATATTATATCTTTCGTGGGACGAAAGGAATAATATGTAACTTATAAAAAAAATTTTAGTTCAGATATATAATATGTAATTTATATATATCTTTAATATTTTATGATAAATTATAAAAAAATAATATTTAATCGTTTCATAGTTTTTTATATTATAAATAATTTTATTATTTATATGACACTTGTTACCCTCAATATGGGACCGAAGGTATACAAATAGAGATTGCGAAGTGTTTTTTATCTACCTTTTGAGTTTTATGTATTGCTAGATTATTCCTCTCACAACGTGGACAAGTTGATGATTAAGTTGACCCATCTCTATGGTGTGAATCAGCAGCAAGAGGCAGTAGCGGTATGTGCTCACCTCGCACTCACTCGCCGTCACATTCCCTCACTTGTCACCTCTCTCCCTCTCTCATATTCGTACCATTGTCGACGCTGACGTCTATAATGACGCCATCACTGCCGTCTCCATGCGTCCCTCTCTATCTATTCGTGGGGACCAACCAACAATCGTTCTGTGTGAATAACGTGAGTGCTGACGTAGAGCGATGATAGTGTAGACATCATCCTGTCGTGTTCCAAAAGGATCAGTGACGTGGGTCCGCGCGTCATCGCGTGTTCGCGTCGCTCTCCTCGCCGTCTACTTGTTCTCACCCACCAAATTCGGCTCACTCAATGAAGTAGCGGTTTTATGATTTTATCCGGACATGTTCAGTGAATATTTTGTCAAAATAATACCCTACCCAATACGTTTACGGGTTACTTATTTGGTATTGTCGAGAATATGTTACCCAAATCGTATATGATGAAAATAGTATTAACATAATTTAATATATTAGTTTTTTATCATTTTATTTATGGGTTTAGGTATTGTGTTTTTAAATACACCGTGTATCAAGGGATAAAACAACGGTTCATATTTAAACAATTGAGATAGAGGGTTGAAATTGATCATTCATCTATATGTTTAAATCTCAATCGTCGCATCATTACTTAGACACACGGTGTGTCAAGACACGGATTCCCTTTTTCATTTATTTATTATTAATTTATTTCGAGTTGAAACCTCAAATATTTACTCATTCCGTCACATAAAGAATGCAATATATACGTATTTTATATTATTTTTTACACATGAATATAAGTCTCGTTTTCATATCAAATCACGTCTGTTCGTCCTGTAATATTTATTAGATTGAAATACGTAATTTACATAAGCATTGATGTTACATGATAAATTTATATAAAAAAAAATACGTTTGATTGTCATTATATAAATGTTAAAATTTATATCGATATTCGTGTCCGACCAAAAAGTTGCATTCTTTGTGAGGCGGAGAGAGTAATATAAATCGTTTAGTTTCAAACGTTTTCAAGTCATTGGAGTTGTTTTCATGTTGTTTCTAGCTTCTCAAAGGATTTTGAGTGTTTTAAGGCTCATTTAGACCTTGACGCGACAAATCTAATTTGAATTTGCAAGACCCAAATCCAAAAGAGAAATGAGATAATTCTTCTTTTTTATCAATTTATGGAACGGAAACTGAGTCTCCTTCTGGTCCATGCTTCAAAACAACATGATCTTTTGTATATAAGGGATCTTAAATATTATACTCCTATTATGAAAGAAACAGAAACTGAAAATTATTTTATTTTTTTATTTTTTGTTTTTTACTTTTGTTTACATAGAAACACATTTGTTTCATTAATAAATCTTCCGACACATTTGTTTCATCTGTTATTGAAACTAAAATGGAAAATAGCCAACAAAGAATGATACCAAACATATCCTCAGGGGAATAGGATACTTTGAAAGCTAAAGGAAAACATACTACTACCGTCGAACTAAATGAAACAATTGGATTTTACACAAAGTTTTATGTGTTTGGATATCCTTGTAACTTCTCAATTAACTTATTATAATAAACCTTATTATTATTCGAATAAATTATTTCTTCATCAAATTTCATAAAATTAAGAAGGTAGCCACATATACATATTGAATCAAACTATTCCCAATAAAAAATAAGATTGCGACAAAAAAATAAAAAAAAAAAATTCCTTGTATATTTATATTGCAAGTCACATTCTGATAGAATTCTCTAACCTATAGGCAAATGAATATTTCCACGTCACATACTTAATTTACCACGCCTATGGCACAAAAATATTTCCTACCCCACCAATAACTCTCATCATGTCACCTAATGGCATCAGACTTTATAAATCCCCCTTCATCCCATCAATCTTCCTCTTCTCTTACCCTCTTCTATATTCCTTTTCTATACGATCTTCAAATCTACTAACAAAAATTTGCAAGTGCATGTCTAAAAGTCACACTAAACCCATGTCGCGCTAGTTTTATCAGCTACATCAAATCTTGATCGTTCTAGTACGATCAAAGGATCCACCCGACACATGAACCGGGACCCGAGCCCAGACGTTCACGTTGATGAAGCTACAAGTAATCCAACTATGACCAGAATGGAAACCTTACAACAAGAAGTCTCCCAAAATGGAGTCATGGTCTTTGGGAGAAAAGGCTGTTGTATGGTCCACGTTGTCAAGAGACTCCTCCTCGGCCTCGGTGCAAACCCGCCTGTCTTCGAGGTGGCAGACGAGGCCGAGGAGGCGCTGTTGATCGCTCAGCTCAAGAGGATCATTGTCAAGAAAGCGAACGATCAAGAGCAGGGAGAGGTGACTAGCGGCGACAGCGCGGTGACGTTTAAGTTACCGGCCGTGTTTGTTGGTGGAGAGCTGTTTGGTGGGCTTGAGAGGGTTATGGCTACTCATATCTCGGGTGAGCTTGTGCCGATCCTCAGACAAGCTGGTGCCCTCTGGCTTTGATTGGTCAAGCTCGGGGTTTAAAAAAGTGTTTTATAAGTGTTTATGATTATGTTAAAATATGTAACGTATATAAGAAATATTTGTTTTGATAATTATAGTCATAGTCCAATTTGATCTTATGAGTGAGTAAAATGGGATCTTTAGTTTATTTAATTAAAAAAAATTAAGCTCTTTAATTTTGTTTTTGTTTCATCTTCTTGAGGCAAGAGCACAGCTATTAGCTAACGTGATGATAGGTGAAAGCTTAAGCACATGTTTAAAACTGCTCTCTCTAATCCACAATGCGTAATGTTAGTCCCATTGATGTGAATTACAGTGTGTTAAAATTGTAGACCAAAAAAGTGTTAAAATTAAATGTTAACATGAATAACGGTGCGTCATCTCAACCTTTTGCAGGACAAAAGAATTAAGTTGTACTCTTTCCAATTCAAACTAATTACTGGCAAATTACATTTAAATCTCCCTCTTAATATTTCATTATACTTTATTTTTCAAAATAATTTCACATAGCATCTTATTTGAAAAATATCTAAATGGCCCCAATCATCATTGTGTTCATTTTGGATAAATTTTAAAAACTAAAAAAAGAATTTTTTTTGTTTGAATTTAACTTTATATTTATTGTGTGGAGTCCACATTTACCTTTTCACATCTACTCCTTCGTGAGCTCACCCTTTTCTTCCTCCATTCACTTCCACACCACATTCATCTATGTTGTCGCACCAAATCCACCATCAATAATACCAAATTCACCAAATATCGCACTAAAATCACAATCAACATCAAAATCAATGATTTTTCTCATTCTCTAAATCTCCAAAAAAGATCCGAAAGTAAGTTGAAGTGTTTCTTTGCATTATGTGGGTTTTAATGTTGCGTATTTCTTATCGATTTGCTTTGTTTGCTTTTCCAGATCTTTGTTTTTTCTGAAGGTAATGTTTTAGCTGTGAAATAGGATAGGTTAATGAGTTCATGTTTGCGTTTTAATGATTTTTCACTCCCATTACGATGGCGGGTGAAGATGACCCCATTATAGCTCGAGATCCAGCTTGTTGCTATCTATGTGTTCGAAAAAGAGTATTATTCGATCTCCGTTCGTAAAAACATGAATCTCACGGAGGTTCAAGACGATTGGATTTGATCATATTTTGAAGAAACAACCAATCGACATTGCGATGGAGGGTCAAGATGGGCCACAAGCAATTCGTAGCTCCGTGGGTGTTTGAAGGAGGTTGTGTTTCGATCACAATTCGTAAAAACATAAATATAATGGATTGAATTCGATCACAATTCGTAAAAACATAAATATAATGGATTGGATTCGATCACAAGTTGAAGAAAATTAAATTCGATCACAGTAGTTATGTACTCCGTTAATTTGTATTCGATCATTATGATAACAATATGACAAGTCTTACGGTTATCAAGACTCTATATTGGATTGTTATGTATTCTATTGTTGTGTATTCAACGTTATGTTTTCGATTATTATGCATTCCAATGGTTGTCCACAGTATATAGACATGTATATATGCAGTATACACATCAATTTCGTCATAATTTTCGTCGCAAACAAGGTTTTGTGATGGACTTGCGACACTAATAGTCTAGTCACAAATGTAGTTAGCGATCGATGCAGAGATTTTCGTCGCGAACTGCGATGGCATGGTCGTAATTTAGTGACGAAAATCTCTGCATCGGTCAAAGCTCTTGGAAAGAGATTTAGCGACGAAAATCACATTTCAGTCGCAAATTATGGACCAAAAAAATTAGTATCCATCGCTATGTATTATTTTCTAAATTGCAGAGTCTGTGACGGATTTTGCAGTTTTTATTGCTAAACCTATTTTCTGGAAAAAACTTTTTTTGTTGAAAATCGAGTTCTTCTGTTGTATACATATAATCAAACACCAAAATGCATATTTTGGGTTACAAACCAACATCCAATATAAAGAAACATCCAAAATCAATCTTTAAATCGTAATTAGACAAGTTATATAATATTAAATATTATTGTCCGAATAAGAAAAACATCCATCAAAAGAACCAAACATCAAAGCCCAAAATACAATGGTCTGCTCGGCCGTGTCTTGGTGGGATGGTGGGTCCTGAGGATGGTGATGAGGCCGATCAAGCGGGTTGCTACCGCGGAATAGTCATCAGAATTAAAGTTAGATTAGTAGTTAAGGGATACTCATAAGAAGAAGGAATTGATTTTGATAAAACCTTTGCCCCAAGAGCAAGATTAGAAGCCATAAGAATATTCCTTACCTATGCTGCATATCAAGGATTTAAAGTCTATCAAATGGATGTAAAAAGTGTATTCCTAAATGGAAAGCTGTAAGAGGAAGTTTATGTCGAACAACCTCCTGGCTTTGAAGACTCTGAATATCCAAAATATGTATACAGGTTAGACAAGACATTATATGGATTAAAACAATCACCTAGGGCATTGTATGAAACTCTGGATAGTTTTTGGGTCTTGGTGTTAAATACCATACCTCATTTCTTTGAAACTCATTTAGTTCCTCTTGTATAACATCTACCCAGTTTGGATCATTTAAGGCTTCATTAATTATCTTAGGTTTTATTTCTGATATAAAGCATGCAGACAGGCATTCTCCATTTGTTGTCCTTCTAGTCTGCACAGGTGCATCCTTATCTTTAATGATGTCATCCTGTATATGTGTCTTGATCTATCTATTTTTATCTTGTTCATTAGTTTCCAGTTGTTGTTGAGTCTGTTCTTCAGTCTCTGCTGCATTTTCATTGTGTGCAGACGACTCTTCCTTGTCTACAGTTTCAATGACCTCTTTTGCAGCCTGTTCATTACATGCACATTCCTCATCAAATACATTTGCATCTCTTATGAATGTTTCTGATTCATCAAATGATACATGAACTCACTCCTCAACGGTTTGAGTTCTTTTATTGTACACTCTAAAGGCTTTGTTGTTTGTAGAATACCCTAAGAAAGTTTCCTCATCTGTCTTAGGATCAAATTTCTACAGATAGCTTTTATCATTATTGCGTATAACATGTGCATCCAAAAGCATGAAAGTATTTGACACTTGGTGTCTTTCCTTTTCATAATTCATAGGGAATCTTTATATATAGTTTGTGAATTGTGCATCTATTCTGAGTATAGCAAACTGTATTAACTGCTTCTGCCTATAACTTTTTAGATAAGTTTGCATCAGAAAACATTGTCCTAGTTGCCTCTATGAGTTTTCTGTTTTTTCTCTCAGCCACATCATTTTGTCGAGATGTTTTAGGTGCTGAGAAGTTATGTTTAATTCCATGATCATTGCAGTAGCCATCTACTCTTATTTGATCAAATTCAGTGCCATGATCACTTTTAATTGTTATTACTTCTATACCTTTTTCATTTTGAATTTTCCTAAGAAACCTAGTTAACAGACTGTAAGTTTCACTCTTTTTATGCAAAAACATTACCCAAGTATATCTTGAGTAATCATATACTATTACTAGAGTATACTTCTTTTTGTTTAAGCTTTCTACCTCAACTGGACCAAATAAATCCATATGTAATAGTTTCAGAATTCTAGTTCGTTCTGAAGAGTTTAGGGGTTTAAAGTTTGCTCTAGTCTCATTTCCTTCCTGACATGGTCTGCATAGTTTATCCTTTTTAAATTTTACTTGTGGAAGACCTCTTACTAGGTTCTCTGAGGATAATCTGGCTATTGTTTAAAAGTTAAGATAAGCCAACCTTTTGTGCCATAGCCAGTTTATGTTTGCTTTTCCTCCTCCAAATATGACGAGAGGTCCTTGCTCCTTTCTGTAGTCTTCAAGGATGAATTTGTTCCCTGTCATGTGTCTTGAACATCCACTGTCCAGATACCATATGACTCTTTGTCTTTCCTATATTGAAAACATAGAAAGCTTGTACATGGTATCCATTCATATGGGTCCTTATTGGTTAGCTTTTGGAATCCATACTTTAATTATCTTCTTGTGAGAATTCTAGCACTCATAGGACTTGTGGCCAAGTTTACCACATGTAAAGCAGTAGACCTTTGGTCTTGTGCTTATTAGTGGTCTGCTCCACTATGTCTGCTACATTTGACATGAGCAGATGTGACTCGAGTATGGCTTTTTCCAAGTTGTTCTCGAGAAGTTGTTCCATGCCGAGTAGTTAGGTGCATACTGAGCTTCATAAGCCCTTTCATTGAATCCTTTTTTAAAATTCTTAGCCTTCTGCATCTTGTGACCTGTTTTATCAACCTGTAATGGTGTGCTGTTCCAGCCCTTCTGGGTTTGAGCAGTAGGGATCTCTTCTGCAGACTGTTCCTGCTTTTTAGTGCGTCTGTAGACTCTTCTGCACAGTCTGTGCAGCAAAGCTTTTGCTCTTATACACACCTACTACAGTAAAGGTATTCCTCTTATACACATTTGGTGCAGTTGAGTTGTTCCTTTTCTGTATAGTTTTTGTAGTGATCTGCTTTGCTTCCTAGGTAGTGACTGTCTTGTCTGCATTATTGTGCAACCAGTCATTATACTCTAACCCAGTTTTATCATGAGAGGATTGATCTGTATTGAGCAATTTTTGTAAACATAAAGTCTTACCATTCCAAGCATCCGCTTGCTTATGAAGCTTAGTGTTTCTCAAAGTAAGTGTTTCCACTACTGCATTGAGAAGTTTCACCTTTTTATTTTCTTCTTTCAGTTCATTTTGAGCATTGATTAGACTATTATTAGTCTCTTTATCTATTGAATTGTATTTATCTTTGAGACTTGCAATTTGTTTAAGATTATCTTTATTTTCCTTTAAAAGGGAAATAAAGTTCTTAGAAGTTTCTTGATGTGTTTCCTTCAATTCCTCTATGGTGGCATCTGAATCAGAAAGATCAAATACTTGCTGCTTTTCATCATCATCCTTAGCCATGAGACACAGCTGAGCGTTTGAGACTGTGTCTTCATCATCAGAGTATGTATTACTCCATGTCTTTGTAGCATAGGCTTTGCCTTTTTCTTTCCTTCCAGAGTTGCCTTTATTGTGGTCCTTTTTGAATTTTGGTACAGACGAGTCTTGTGTTGGTCGTCTGGATTGTGCAGCAAAGTGCCTTGGTTTGCCACAGTTGTAGCAGACTTCTTTTTCTGCTTTCTTTGTCTTCGAGGGAAAGTTTTTTCTGAAGTTCCTCTTCTTGAATAGATTTTTGAACTTCTTTCCTATTAGGGCCAGCTCTTCAGATAGTCTTTGCTCACTTGTAGACGAGGAATCAGTGGTCTCCTCTTCTACCATGGATTTCAAGATTTTTTCTTATGCTTTGAAAGCCAAGGTCTTCTTGCTACCATCGTCTATTTGCTTCTTTTGCTCAACTTCAAGATTGTATGTATGTAATACACCGTATAGTTGAACCAGGGACATCTTTGTTAGATCTCTGGATTCCCTTATAGCTGTGGTCTTTGTGCTCCAGATTTCACCAAAATATCTCACAAACTTTAGGTTGACTTTCTTGTTTTCGAAAGTCTTTCCCAAGATTTTCAGATTATTGATAAGAATATTGAACCTTTCATAGAAGATAGTCAGATTCTTATCAGATCTCATTAAGACCCAATCATATTATTACAATAGAACATCTTTCTTGTTCTCCCTTATTTCATTGGTTCCTTCGTTTCTGAGCAGTAGAGCTTTCCATGCCTCCTTTGTAGTGGTTGTATGAACTACTATTTCAAACATGTTGTCATCAAGCCTCTTATACCAATTGTAAGGTATAAGATTCAACCTAGAGGGGGATGAATAGGTTGTTTCAAAACGTTTTCTAACTTTTAATGCGGAATACAAGTCCTTTACAAACCACTGTTCTATGCAAACCACTTAGGTAGTCTACAGATGACAGTTGGTAGTCTGCACCAAAGAGTTCAAACTCTTTGAATTTTATCTCTGTTTGGTTGTGATGATTTGTTTCTAACAGTTCTAAATATCAAGCAATAAAGGCAAGTAATAGACACAATATTTATACTCGTTCAAACACTCGTTATCAAATGATAATCGAGAACTTAATCCAGTCTTCTCTTGGTGACCAATGTAATCAAGCTAAGAGGTGAGTATCACTATCTTCTTGTTTGAGGTTACAAGAAAACTCTTTTTTACAAGCTATCTAACTTATACAAAAGATGAAGGACTCAAATCCTTTGCATAGATCCAAACTCAGGACTCTGCTACAAGATGTGTTCTTCTACAAACTAGTGACACTCCTTTCACTATGATCTTCACGAATTAGCTCTCTTGAGTAATCTTTCAACTTTCGATTGCGTTGCACACTTTCCTTTCAATCACATTCAACAACCTTATTTCAATGAGCTTCAACTGTTTCCTTTTATAGGTTGAGGAAATGAACTCAGAAACATGGTACTGTTTCTGACATGACACTTTGCCCCTCGTGTCCCCCACTATCTTGTTTCTGATACTGGCAGTCCAATAACTCCAGAATTTTTGTCGTTGTTGCTTTTACTCAAATCTTTGTTTGATTGACTCCAGACCTTTGACCCAACCCTAGCAATCATCTCTGATGCAATCTAGTCTGCTATAACCTCCAGTCTGCATCCAGTACTGTAAGCCCTAGTTTGCACCTTGCAACCCTAGTCTTCACCAAGTCCCTGCTGCAACCTTTGTCTGCACCCAGATCTGATCCACTTCATGTCTTGCTATGTTGGTCCTCGTCTAATGCATCTAATATTTGTTACATCAATTTCTATATAATTGGAGGGATTGCACATTCCTATCAATACAGAAAGAAAATTCACTAGTCTGCATAGAAGAACATATAGCTGCTGTAGAGTCCAATTGTTGGATCTGTGCAAAGATTCGGGTTCTTCATCTTTTGTACAAGTTAGTTAGCTTGTAAAAAGGGGTTATCTTGTAAGCCATAAACAAGAAGATAATGAACTCACCTCTTGGCTTGACTAAATTGGTCATCAAGGGAAGACTAGACTAAGCTCTCGATTTTCAATTGATAACGAGTGTCGGAACCAGTATAAACTCTATGTTCCTCATTTGTTTTCATTGCTTGATATATTTAGAACTGTTAGAAATTGATCACTATATCAACACAAAAACTACCTCAGCAGTCTGCATAAAACAGTAGTTTTCAAAAGTTTCAAATCATAGCAGTTCAAAGCAATATCTTGAATTAACCTATTCTCCCTTCTAGGTTGAATCTTTGGATCTAATAGACGAATCCCCCGAGGGCGACATTTACGATGATGATGTCTCCTGGTGGTGCGGTGGATAGAGGATTTGAAGGGTGGGCGACGATGGTGAAGATGGAAAAGAGAGGTGCCGTAGGCGGTGGTTGAGGGTGGAGATGGGGAGAAAGGGTGGCCAACGGTGGTCGGCGATGTATTTTGTGAAAATCTTGAACGAAAATGACAAAGGAGAAAAAACCAGATTTTGCTGTATAATAACGTTTAGTGATGCAAAAATTTTTGGTATTGCAAATTAGCGACAAATTCACCTCAATCTATTGCAACTTAGCGACCTCATTTTTTTCTTTTGCTAAACATAAATTTGCGACCACTTTTCAGATCTAGTCGCAAACTTTAGCGACTATTTATATTTTTCTATCCCTAATTCCTAATTTTTTATAGTGCACAATGATATGTATATAGACATGTATACACAATGCATAAACTGGTAAGTATAGCACACTAAATTCTATTTCACTTCAAGATAAGGTTACATAACGGGAATACACGATCGAAAAAGTTATAGAACCTAACACACGATACAAAACAAAGAGCCATAGAAAATGTTACAGAACCTAACATATGATGGAATCACCTAATCAAGAGTCCTAAAACCCCAAACATCGTCATCGATACCTTCAATATTATATGAATTCATCCTAGCCGTAATCAAAATTTTTTTAGTATTTGGTTCACACCACTAGAAGTAGCCGCAATTGTTGCACTTAAAAAATTATTTGTCTTTTGTGCTTTTATTTTGGGTTGAATCTAGATTTAGACGATCACCACTGATTGATTTTTACGAACTCATTATGGATTTAGAAGAAAAATTATTGTGCAGTTATAGGGGGAGATCTGAGGAAGGATGATAAGACTAGTATCAGATCCAAAAAGAAGGGGGGGGGGGGGGGATGATATAGAAAGAGGAGATGAAACAGGTTAGGGTTTAGTGTTAATAAGATAGAATGGTAAATTAATAAAGAAAATCATTGTGCAGTTCAACGTACTTTTATGTATTTTTTAGAGTTTCAGAGCACAGGGTACAAAAATATATATCAAGCATATATATGTTTTAAAAAGTAGCATATATAATATATGATAGAGTATATATAAATGAAATAAATTATACACGGAAACTATGTTTCAGTATGTATTTGGTGGATCATATTATCTATTAGGTTGATATACTTATCTCTTAGGTATTTTACGTATCCTTGTCTAATTTAGTAAAACTTATCACTAACAGAAAAGAATATTAATATATATAACATAACATCTTGAACGATTCCAAATATAAGAACACGTACATCATGTTTCATTGTAAGATAATAGTTCTCTCATGACAAGTGAGACTTTGATCTCAAGAAAGGAGCACATTATAAGAACTTTTACAAAAAGAGCACACTAGTTTCTCCTATGTAAGAGTACAAACATTATGTTTCATACACCAAGAGCACAATGTTCTAGAAGAATTGTAAAATGAGATTAGTTCTCTCATTAACTCTTGCAAATATTACTAATAATTGACAATCTTTACATAACTTCAAGAAAGAGGTGAAAAAAAGACATGCAATTCGTTGCAATTTACATATTATTCAATTAAATAAACCATGTTATATAATATCAACGGTAAAAATGCAACACAATGAAGTACACATCTATATTAGTTTGAGTACATAGACATCAAGAGCATAACGTTATTGAGGGATCGTAAAATAAGATTAATTCTCTCGTGAACTTTTGCAAAGATTCAATAATCATCAACATTCCTTAATAGTTTGAAAAAAGACATGCACAATTCATTGTGATTTACTTAGAACACTAATCATCAATATTGCACTACATGAAAATGTTGTCTGTATAATAAATAATATAAATATAAGAAGTTTTTTTGTTTGGTCATCCACATGTTCATTTTCTATTGCTTAATAGTCATCCACATGTGAGTTTTTCATTGATAGAGTACACAATGAAGTAACTAACATCATTAAAAGATTCATTATCAAGCATATGAATGATTAAGTAACTATGTGAAAGTTTGGAACAATAATATTACATTTTTTATTTGATTGAGATCTTCTTTGATAATTATGGCATGAATAATGCCATTAAAGAAATTGAGTTTTTCTATTTCATTGTCTCATACTATAGTAAATTGATGGCTTTATGTATTATCCAATACTAGGACTTTCTTATAATTGAACAATGCACGAATAAGCGATAAATTGAAGTTTATAAAACATAATATAATTACTTAATCTAGAATGAATTATTTATTATTAATAAAAAAATACAATATAATGAAGTACATCACAAAAAACACAATAGAAAATTATATATTCACAACTCACAAGTAGAGATCTAGTGGGAGTAACAAGAGATCAGTTACAGTCGACCAAGCAATTCTTTCAAGCCAACGCTTAAAAAATTTGATGAATCATAAAGCCCAAATATCTCTTTAGTAGAGGTAGCAAATTCCTCAAGTGCAGTTTTGTTACGCCATGTTATGAATATGCAAGGGGAAAAAGTACTAGCACACAAACATATATTACTCGCAGACTGAGATGCAAATCATGTGTTACCGATCACTAACACCTAGAGAATACCCGACAAGATAAATGGAAAGAGGTGTACCTGATAACAATATGTAACCTCATACTCTTATTATGATACATGAACAGTGACCTCTCATAGATGTTCAAGCCTTCAAAGAACTCACCTCCACCGTTGAAAATTCACAAGATTGTATGCACAGTGGCTTTACTTCAATAACAACAACGGCTATTCTGGATGATGCAACACAATCTCATATTTGTTGAAAACAAAATTCTCTGTTGATCAGAGCGAAAATAGGAAAGTAAGAAAGAAATCAAAATGTCAAAATTCTATTTATGGTTCCACAAAGTTTGGAAATGGAACCTAATTTTTTTTCTGGAAGTAGACCAAAAAACTAGTCTATTCTATTTCAACTATTTTGTTTTCTCAGCTCATAACATTGGATTAATATGTATTTCTAGATGCTTACGTACTAAGACGGTTAAATAAATCAAGTCCTACTTTCTCCAGTTATAATTCTAAAGTAAATTAAGGTGTGTTAGGATAATTAGTTAAATCTAACAAAGTCATCTAGGAAGTTTAGTTGCTCTATAAGTCATTTAGTTGTAATTAATAATCTAGTTTGAATATTAGTAATCTCCTAGGTTGATTATGAAAAGTTAGTTAACGAGATCAAAAGTTATGATTACGTAAGTAATATATAGGGATGCTTAGCACCCTTATTCATTACCACAAAAAACTTAGAGAGTTTGTAAGTGTAAGAATAAATGCAGGAAGCTTAAAAGGTAAGTGTGTATTTATAGAGTGTTTTCAAATAAAGTGTGATGTAGTTTGTGAGTGTTATACACAATTAGATTGTGGTTTTTTTTTATTATAAATATACGTGTTTATAATATTCTATACTTATTAGAAGTTATAATTCTCGATATATTATGAATCCGACTATCTGATTACTCAACAATTGGTATCAGAGCCACGTCAGAGATATGAAGTTGATGAAATACTATTTTTATCAGACTCAGTAAATAATTTTATTGACTTCTTAAAAATAAAGTTATTGACAGAAAATATTTGTTCTCTTCCTATTTGAAATTGTAAAGTATTACTATTGTCGTTAAAAAAATATTTTTTTATCGCAACCTAAAACTATTTTTACGGAGCTACCATGACAGAAGTTAGAAGCTCGATTAACAATATCAAGAAACTAAATAGCAGCAACTACAACACTTGGAGTATCAGAATGAAGTTTTACTTTCTTTGTCAAAATCTATGGGAGATTATTGACGGGACTGATGCAACACCATCAAAAGATACGGAAGACGACCTAAAAAAAATGAAAGGTCAGAGCTAGTAAAGTGATGTTCGCTCTTACTATTTCTGTAGAAGATGAATTTCTATAAAGAATCAAGGACGCTAAGACTCCTAAGGAAGCATGGAGCACTCTAGCCACCTTGTATGTAAAAAACAAACGACGCCCAACTTCAGTAACCGGAGAATGAGGTTATGTCAGTCTTATAGCGGGAGTTGACGAGAAGTCAAGACTTCACTAAAGTGAAAGATTTATATGAAGAAATTACTAAATTGGATCCAGAGAATCCAATTAGCGATTCTCGTACAAAGAGGATCATTATTCACGGTTTAAGATCAGAATTCTAACGGCCTTGTTACAGCTACCCATGGTTGGGGTACTCAGTCGACTGTCATGGAGCTGCAGAGTATTTTGGCAAACCAGGAAGCTTTAGACAAGCAAATGTCTGGAGTTTCTGTTAAGGAAAAAAACACGACTCTCTTAAGTAAAAAGAAAGATTCAGAGAAGAAATGCAAGCAAGACACTCAACGGATACAAGAAGGGCAATCACATTAGCAAAGAGGCTGGCAGAACAAGCAGTCTTGGTGGAATTCGTAATCCAAGAAAAGTTCTAAACAAGGGGGACAGACAAAGACAATGCTAAAATTATGAATGCTATAATTACTGAAGGAAGTGATACTTTGCTCGCAACTGTTGGAGGAAGTTCGAAAGAGGAAACTTTGCTTCTTCTAGTAAAAGCAAAGGCAATACCGAAGAAGAGTGGGATTTTCAAGTATACTTGGCGATAGAAGAAAAAGAGCTTCTAGATTCTCATATTGGTGAACCAGTTAAAGAGTTGGCACTTGTAGCTGTCAACAACGACAAGGTGGTTAACTACAGTCAAGATTATATCTTAGACTCTAGTTATTCTAATCACATGACGGGGAGTAAGGACAAGCTCCATGACGTGTCTGAGTACAAAGGAAAGCGCGTGGTGATCATCGCCAACAACTCAAATTTGCCAATAGCTCATATTGGCAAGACGATGATCGTCCCTCGGCACAACAACAAAGAGATAATGCTAGATAATATTTTTCATGTACCTAGTATGGCGATGAATTTGTTATCAGTTTCACAACTGCGACAAATGGACACCATATGGTGTTCGCGCCTACCGAATTCAAAGTTTACCAAAGCCACGATAGAAGTACTTCTGTCATGGAAGCAAGATGAATGGAGGCTTACGTGGACATGACTCAAAAAAACGAGACTGTAGTTCTATGGCATACTAGGCTAGGGCATGTTAGCTACGAGAAGTTGAGAGAGATGATTAGAAAATCAACTCTCAAGGGTCATTCGCTAGAGATTCGTTAAGATACTGCAAGTTTGTTCTGGTTTTCAATATGGAAAATTACACCAGTTTCCGTTCAAGAAGTCATACCTCAAACCGAAGGTTCCGCTGGAGCTTGTTCACTCGGATGTTTTTGATCCAGTGAACCAACCATCAGTCATCAATTTAAGGAATATGATTACCTCTCGATGACTAATATAGATGACTAATATAGATATATATGGGTATACTTCATGAAAGAAAAGTTAAAAGCATTGTCAATGTTCGAGACTTTCAAAGATTATGTCGAGAACGAGCTGGGAACCATGATGTAGTATCTCTGTACTCACAACGGAGGTGAGTACACATCAAATAAGTTCAATACGTTTCTTCATGAAAACAAGATTCATCTATAATTGATTTGTTCAGATACACCTCAACAAAATGGTATAGAAAGGAAGAATCACCATCGAGTTCAAACTTGCAGAAGCATGCTACAAGCCAAGATCGTGCCACCATGTTTTGGGAAAAGTGCATAAAGACGGTGGCTCACGTCATCAACTCACTACCACAAGCTAGGCTTGGGTTCAAGACACTTTTCGAGAGGCTCTGGAAGATGAAGTTTGTAGTGAGTCACTTTCAAGTTTTCGGATGTGTATGCTTTGTGTTTGTACCTGACCACCTTCGGAGCAACTTCGAAAGAAAGCATTATGTTGTATCTTTGTCGGATACCATGATCAATGAAAGAGATGAAAGTGTGTTCATCCCAACACAGGCCGCTGCTATCCATCAAGAAATATAGTGTTCGATGAAGCATCATCTTGATGGGGTTCACAGTTAGTAAATTTACCAGATTCAAAAGTGATCGAAGATATACTACAGGCAAAGCAAGACAACGAGGAGAAAGCTACTCTTTATCTAGAAGTTTCTCTAGAACCTGAAGGTTCTGAAGCATATTCATCTCTAAAATCTTCAAGCAAGCAAAGCCGTCCTTGGCAAAGTGAAATCTACAAGGTCAAAGAGGAGAATTAACCTACCCAACTTGAAGACGCAGAAGAAGAAGTTAACCAAGAAGAAGAGGAAGCAAAACGTCAACGAATGCATCGCCATCCAACCAGAGAGCGGAAGCTAAATCCCAAATATGCCAATGAAGCTCTTGTTGAAGATGACAAGCCACAAGAGCCGAGTTCCTATGAGGAGGTAACTCGAGGCAAGCAATAGAGACATGCCATACAAGAAGAGATCGTTGTGCTGAATCAAAATCAGACTTGGGATTTGGTTCCAAAGCTGAAGTTCGCATAACCCATCTCTTGCAAATGGGTATACTAAGTCAAAACCAAATCTGATGGTTCCATCGAGAGATACAAAGCTCGAGTTATTGCTCGTGGATTCTCACAGTAATATGCCTTATATTATGATGAAACATTTAGTCTAGTGGCCAAGATTACAACTGTTCGAGTTCTCTTATCACTTGCCGCCAGTAACTCGTGGAAGTTGTATCAATTGGATGTCAGGAATGCTTCTTACACAGAGAGCTTGATAGAGAGATTTATATGGAGTAGTCAAAGGGGTTAGAGAGCAGAACCTACCCTCTTCACGTATGCAAGCTGAAGAAGGTGCTCTATGACTTGAAGCAAGCACCTAGAGCATAGTATGGGAAGATAACTGAGTTTCTTATTCAAAGTGGATACTTAGTTGCACCATTAAACTCAAACCTATTTGTAAAGGTTCGAGATTAGAAGATGGCATCAGTTCTTGTTTATGTAAATGATCTAATCATCATAAGAGACCATGAAAATAAGATCAGACAGACTAGGGAAAATCCGTCAATAGAATTCCAGATGAAAGGGATTGGAGAGTTGAAGCATTTTTTTGGTCTTGAGGTACATCGAGCCAAGGAAGGCATACTCTTGTGTAAGAAGAAGTATGCCAAAGATATTCTAGTGAAATATAGAATGCTTGATTGCAAACCTATTTCAACACCAGTGGAGGCAAATGCAAAGTTAGGCTCAGTTAAAGGCAAGGATTTAGAAGACAAGACCATATACAGGCAAATAGTAGGAAGTTTGATCTATCTCATTTTGTCAAGACCAGACATTTCCTATGCAATCGGTGTAGCCAGTAGATTCATACAGAATCCAAAAAAGGCGCACTTGGAAATAATACGACGAATTCTGAGGTATGTCAAAAAAAACTATTGACTTAGGCATTCTATATAGAAAAGATGGACATTTACAGTTGACCGAACTATGTGATACTGATTATGCTAGAGATCACGACACTCGAAGATCAACTACTGGTTATGTATTCAACCTTGGATCAGGGGTTACTTTGGGTACAGTAAGAGACAACTAACAGTGTCTTTGTCAAGTACAAAGGCAGTTATGGTACAACAGCTGTGACCACTCAGGAGTGCACATGGTTGATGCAGCTGATGGAGGATCTTTATCAAGCTATTGATTATACAATTTAGCTCTATTGTGATAATCAATCAGCAATTCGGATGATTGAGAATCCGATGTTTCATGCTCGAAATAAACATGTGGAAGTTCACTATCACTTTTTTCGAGAGAAGATACTTCAAGGAAACATCGAGATGAAGTATGCCAACACCAATGATCAAGTTGCAGATGTATTTATGAAAGGGCTTAGCAGAGCTAAGTTTGAAAAGTTCAGAAAACAGCTTGGTATAACTATGCGTTCGACTATGAAAGAGAAAGTAGTCATTGATTAGTTTAATTTAGGTTGATTAAAAATTAACATAAAGGAAGATAAGTGCCAAAATTAAGTTTAGGTCATTTTCATATAAATAACGTTATTTTTTTATTAAGACTGTATTTTCTCTTATTTGCATATTAGGGTTGTATTTCATTAATATTTTACATTCTTTCCTTATTATATCATCAAACATGCCTCTTAACCCCGCAAGATAAATTATAACTTAAGATTATTTACTATTCATACTAAATATCGTGAACTAAATTTTATAAAATTTTTCGAATCCTTCCATATTTTTGTCATGATTTTTGACAAATGAATTTTTAACCCTATTGTATAAATTTTCATATAAATATGATATTTTCATATTAAGATCGTATCTTTATATTGTGGTTATATTTCATTCATATTTTGTATTCTTTTCTTATTATATCGTCAAAAAAATATTTTGTAAAATAAATTATAACGTACGATTATTTATTATTCACGTTAATTATCGTGAACTAAATTTTATGGATCCTTACCATATTTTTGTCATGATTTTTGACAAAAGAATTTTATAACCTCATTGTATAAATTTCAATGTTCAGTAATATACTGTTTTTGTTATCATTTGAGAAAATAAATTATTTCGAATTTTTCGGGTTTTTACACTTGAGTTCTTAGAACTTGTCTCCTTTATGTCGAAGGTTATGATCTTCTAGTTATAATATATAAAATGAAATACAGTAAAGGACACAACAATTTATAATGGTTCATACAATCGTTGTCAAATGAAAAAAAAAGGTTTAATCTAATCTTTCCTTGTTGACCAATATAGTCAAGTCAAGAGGAAGTTTACTATCGCTTTGTTTATTACTTACAAAGAAATCTTTTTACAAGTAAACTACTTGCTAAGGCAATTACCTAAATCATTGCATAAATCTTCTTCTAAAGACTCTATTGTAGATGTTGTTTTTGATGCAAATTAATGAACTTTCATCTTTTGACATTCAAACACAACTCTGAGAACAATTGACAATCACTTTGAGAGAGTTTTTGCTTGCCAATGAATCTCACAAACGTTGTCAACCTTTTCTGAGCTTGATCAATTCCCTTTTTAGAGGGCTGAGGGAATGAGAACCCATGGCTACACTATTCCGACTTTGACAATTATCTGTTTGTCCCATGTGCGAATCCTTAGTGATGTTAACATGCCTCCTCATAATAGTCTTCAACATCGTACTGAGTTTCAAACCCCAAACCTTCGTTATGATAGTTTCTTCGATCCTTATCCAATCATCCATCAGCTCTGTTGTACCAAGTCATCTGTTGCAAGACATCTCTGTCGCACCCAGGCTGCTATATTTTTTACTTGTCCTTGATCTAAAGATTTCGATCCTAAATCGTGAAGCATTTTGTGATCTTTTGCTGTCAATGTTTATTCCAATTTCTTATATGGAGCCCTTTGTAATAGTTGCATTTAGGTGATTTATATTAGCCCTCTAATTGTGATCTGCTGCTCTGCTGCATACTTCCCCTACACTGTAACTCACTAACCTAATTCTCAATTTAAGCAATCAACCATAAACATATTCTACTCTAAAATTTATTCATTAATTTCTATACAACTGGAGAGATTGTACATGCCTAACCGACATAATATTTATGATTTATATTTAATATATTTAATTTGTAATATCTTTTTATTATCTCATGCATGTTGTTCCAATATTGTTACATATTTGTTTCATTATTATAACATCATTAGAATAAATATATGTGGTTATCAATAATATTTTTATATATATAATATAAATTACATAAATAATATTATAAATAATCAGGTTAAGGACTTATCTTTATATAGAAAGGGTTAGTCGAGATAAATTTTGAATTGTATAAGAACAACTTCAATGGCCGTTGTTAAATTTGAAAGAATGAACTATATTTTGACAATGAATAGTATGATTTTGTTACAATATACTTTACATATGCTATTCTAATGCATTCATGTTTTATTTTAACGTTTTCATTGATGGATGGTTATTAAGAATCATATGTGTGATTCAATGAATGTTAGACAGTTGTATTAATTAATACTAATATTTAGGGCGGTTGGCCCTCCTTTCTACCTAAAAAAGAAAAAGAAAAAAAAAGAGCCCTTTATGTTTGATTGAATTTATGTTTTTTCTTCATCTTTAAAATTTGTCCAAAAGCACTTTTTGAACATCAAATTACAATTGTCTGCAAAATCTGCCTCAAATGATCATACTATCATATGTGCAATGACTAGTACCGTTCATGTTCTTTTCTAATCCATTTGATATAGAATTCCTACGCACTACTTTTTCTTTTCTCCATGTGTCTTTATCTCTTTTCTCTATGTATCTCTTTCCATTTCCCCGTGGCGTTGTAATGGTGATGTAAATTTCAAGAGCATT
>LIEC01007041.1:0-13296 GCA_001925005.1 Drosera capensis
GAGTTGGAATTCGATTCCCCTTCTTGGTTTTAGTTGTTGAAACAGGAATTTGATGCTTACAAAAGAGGAACTTGGTGCTTTTTATTTTGTGATCTCTGGCTATCTGAGAAAAGCGTTACCCTTTTGACGCGCTGAAAATGATGGTTTTTTCTTTCTTGGCACTCGAACAACTGACTTTCTTCATATACTCTTAGTTTTGGTTGTTTAAACCGAAAATGAACAATATGATTATTATATAATATTTTTTAATGATATTGATTTTTTAACGGAGGGAATATTTATAATATTCGGGATGATTTGATCTGATGTTATGTTTTTTAAAAAACCTTGGATGCCAAATCGTTACACATTTACACTATAATTTAATGAATGTCTTTCCCAATCAATAATATTATAATAAAATTCAATATTATTGAAAAAATATTTTTTTTAACAAATTGTCTCAAAAATCAATACATAGATGACAGATGAAATCCAATTCCTTGTGTTGAGCAACCAATTACAAATAATTTGAAGAAATATTAGGTTTTTGGTGTTACAATAGGATTTCGTCTGCTCAACACAAACCCTCTATCATCGATGATGCGTTATTTTTTTATATAAATGATATGATATGAATTTTATTTTGACTAAAGATTATAGTTTATATTGTATATTATTTTTGATATTTTATAATAAATTTATTAAAAAAATCATTTCATCATTTCACGGATCATTCGTAATGTCGTGAACTTTTTTATGTGCGTGATCCTTTATTGTTTATATTATGAAACGAATGGAGTAAATAGGATGTACAATAAAAAGATTTCCGGTCCTTTGATTAAATAATCCTAATCACTCTAATTTTGGACTTTATTATAATTATTGATTGGGGTTGAAATAGCGTCCAGTAGACGGGTTACCGCAGAGGAATAAAGGGCCAAAACAGTGTCTACGTGTTCTATGCTTCACTGGAGATGCACACGACAATGTGAGCTTTGACGGTGGAATCTTTGGCACGGCGTCGGCTATGAGCCAATCAGTTGGAATCTGAACCTGAGAACAGATTCTGCCTTGTCCACTAAGAAACTTTATTTCATCTGTCAAAAAATTACTTTAATTGAAAGATATGCCTATTCAATTCAAAAGCTTCAATCAATGGTAGATAATATTTTATCCATCTCACATAAATTGTGAATACATATCTTATATAAATTACGATTTTTTTATCATAATAGATATGTTTTGAATGATTAAAAATCTAAAATATCATTATTTTATATCACATTATCATCTCTATCATTGATTTTTCTCTCACCATCCACCGGCATTCCCCTCTTCAAACTTACAAGGGCAAAAGGATAAAAAAAAAACACATAATCAACATATTTATTAATTTCGTGTCAAGTCAAAGTTTCGTAATTTATTCGGAATGGAAGGAGTAATTTGAAAAGACAATTTTAGTTGTTTTTTACATACTCTCGTATTCCTTCTGTCTCATTCAAATTACAACGTTACATTATCATTATACTATTCAACATATATTTTGAGAAGTTTTATTATTCGTTTTAACGATGTGAGAAAATTACGTCATTAATTCAGAGTTGTAATACATAACTTAAATTATCATTAGTATTTCACGTTAATTTTACATAAAACGATATTTGATTGTTCCGCGGATGATTCTTAACATTAATAATTTTATTATTTATGTATAAAAAAATTATATATCTTCGTTCAACTTGGGCCTGCCTGTGGAATTTTCTTTTTTTTAGTTCAAACTTCAAACACAATACTTGCATGTCACGGCTTGGGAATAACAGATGCCTAATAGACCCAAAGATCCAAGTATAAGCCCCAATGAGCGCAGGAATACTTGTTGGCTCAGTTGAAGAAAGGGTGCGAATAGTATCAATAGGCCCAAGATATCCACGTAGCCTTGAAACATTAACTTATTCTGGGGAGAAGGGGTGAATAAAAATGTTCCGAAGAATCATACCAGACCGAAAAATCGGAAAATATCGGTTGTACCATATTCGTACCCAGAAAAAAACTGATCGGGACGGGAATAAAAATTTGTTTGTATCAAAAAATCGATTCGTATTCGGTACGGGACAAATGGTAGCAACCATACTGGACCGACGTTATTAAAACTTTGGCTTTTTTTGCTACAACCTGCGTTCCAATTTAATTACAACGGTTTGATCCGTCATAAGATTTTATGTATATGCTAAATTTATATGAAACTTATGAGAAAATAATATTTTTTTTGAGGTAGTTGAGTTTAAAAGAGAGAATGAGTGATGCATTAGTTTAATTATAAATTCATTGTCAAATAAGAAAAAAATAAAAGTATTGTATTTATATTGGGACTAACAAAAAAATATTACGATTAAATTGAGACGTGATAGTATTTGGAATAACATCATCTATCACTTTTAGATTAAACGACGTCGTGACAAGAACGTAATGTATTGTTGTTTCCTTACGTGAGATTTTTTGGATGTTAAGCCTTTTGGGTCGCTATTGAATGTTTTAATGGGGTAGTTGATGCTGTAGTGTAGCACTACCAGTGCAACGAGCTGCTGATGTATTACTTACTGATAGATAAACATGATAACTCTCCTCATGGACAATTAGAGCAGCAACGGCCAACCATATTCTGTATAAGGCAAGTCCACAAATCATGACAGAGATGTGATAGTTAACCCTTTATGTAATACAACTTCTATAACTTGTAGTCATTGATGTACTCTCCACAAATAACCAGAATTCCCGTACCGATGGACCGAAGAATGATACCGATAAATTGTTATAGGACGGGATAAAATCTTTTAGGAATCGAAAAAGCCCGGGACAGAACAAGAAATGGCCAAGAACCCGACCATCCTATCCCATGTTCATCCCTAGGCAGGAGCATTATGGATTCAATGCGTCTTTGATGCTACAGAATCAACATAGTGATGGTTGTAATACTGTAAATTAAAAAATTGTATATTATAACTTAACAAATTTATGCTATAATTAATTGAATGTATGTATTCAGATATTATATAATATAAAATAGACAACAGACATATATTTTCATAATAAATTTATAATTAACCCTGTATAATTAACTTTTGTATCAACAAATCAACCGTCGAATTGTGTTTAAATATCGCATTTCAGTACAAGGATTAACTCAGCATAAGTAACATTTCTATACCAACTTGCTTAATGATTTGTCATCTTACGAGGATGCAAGTTGATAATGACAAAGTCCGTGGTTTGGGAAAACCTACAAGCTCGACATTTTACCAACTATTTGTAGGACTAAATTGGACCAACGTCTCAATTGATCCAGAAGTGGAAAAAGAATCCAAAGGAACCCGTATATATTCGCTGGGCAAGATAACCCCGAGCACATGTGTAGAGCCGCTATAGGTTGGACCCAAATACTTGCATGAACATGCAACTTTATAAGCGAAAACGACGCCAGATCAGGCCTCGTGTTCTGTGTGTGCTTATTGAGTCGAGAGGACGTGGTCCAGCATCTTATCATCATTCTTCCGTGGGTTGAATTGGACATTATTGGCGCATACATGTGAAGTAATTATTTTATATTATTAAAGATAAATAATGAATTTTTTAAATTACATATTACATATTACATAATATAATATTATTATTTTTATGAGACAAAAAAAATATTATTTAATCCGCTGACCATGTTTTTGTGAGGGGAAAAAAAAAAAAAAAAGTAGATGAGGGTGAGTGAAGGTGAAACAATGAAAATGATGCTTTGGTGATCGCTGGACACGTGCAGCTGCACATGATCTTAGCTGGTACTGTGGGGGTACATAGTGTAAATTTTATTGGCAGCAAGATCTTATCGTTTTGTCAGAGCTTCAAAGATGTGGATTCTGTTTCCAAATCCTGAACGATTGAATCAAAATCCTGGACTAAATAATGCACCAATTGATCATCACTCCCTCTCATCTTTCACTTTCAAATTTCACCGATTTTGAATCCAATTGATAAAAAAAAATGATAATGACATTATAGTTTTTTTTATAATCATTTTGTTATATCATAATCATCTTATTGTATTAATCAAAATTTATCCGGAGGAAGTATCATACCTTTGCCATCGATTAATTGGGTCCGAGCGAGTCGAAAAGCCAATATCCGTGCAAGATTCAAAGAACATAAAATCGGCACGTGATCGAATCAGGCTTTCCATTTCCGTATCTATCATTGATGCTTTGATGCTGGATGGTGCCCACAATCACTGCCAAATTCAGCAACCCTATAATCCATAGGCTGCCGCGGATAACACCATTTGTCAACCTAACTAAGGGGTTTGTTTCGACCGGAAAAAAAAAAAAAAGGGGGGGGGGGGGGGAGGGGGATTTACATTTCAATTCCTGGAAAGAATAAAAAAAAATTAAAGATTTGTTTAAAACTTCTATGTTTCATATTAAATACAACACTCTTAATTATTTCTTACATCCAACAAATGATATAACAGATTCATTTGACACATGTATCGATACAAAATTTGACGCGCGTCTAACGAAATTCAATCATAGGTTTTACAAATTTATCGTGAAATACCAATGATTATGCAAGTTACATACTTCAATTTAGTACATGTTATGGGAATATCAAACATGATTTAATATGAAAATGATATTTATATTAATACGCATAGAGTAATACATAATACGTATGAGTTACATTTTTTTGTGGGACGGAGGGAAAATTATATTATTCAACACGTATTTTGAGGAGTTTCGTTTGTTGTCTTAATGATGTAAGAAAATTATGTCATTAGCGTCAGATTGAAATATATAAATTCAATTATCATTAAAATTTCACAATAACTTTTTAAAAAATAGTGTTTGATCGTGCCACGACGCCGGTCAAATTTTGTCTCGATAGGTATATTTTTCAAACTGTTACAAATAATTCGGGATGGAGGGAGTATGGATTTTGATTTTTTGTTACCTACTCCTTCGTCCCACGCATTTTACAACATGTGTGAAGTCTAATTTAGTATGATCAAATATTGTTTTTTTATAAAATTGTGAAACACTAATGATAAATTAAGTTGTGAATTTTAATCGTGAATCAATTTAAGCATTTTTTGACATCGTTAAGAATAAAGAACAGAATGATTCGACGTATGTGACGTTGAAAAAATTATGAAACGAATAGGGTAGTATTATATTTTTGTTTCAATGAAATAGACTGTTTGTTATTGATATCAGTTTTAAAAACGGATGAAACTAAAATAGAATATAAAAAATGTTACTTCTTTCGTCCCAATAACAAAATTTTCTCTTTTAGATTGTTCCTTTTTAATAAAACCAATAACAACAACAACAAATTTCTTTAATAAATTTTTATAAAAATTCATCACACATAAAATCGGACCAATCAAATTATAGTGAGTAAATTGGGATAACGAGAGTAGCCCACCCAGATGTCTAAAGTTCCAAGTCATCTTAAACCAATTGGACTCCACACCATTCCCACGTTAATTGCAATGTACATTATTTTAATCACATCACGGTTAAAACATTTAAGAAATAAAGGTAATCTTCACTTACAGCATCTGATTTCTCTAGAACTTGAACTAAAAATGTATTTCAGAGAAGCCTAACTACCAAGACTTCTGACCTAAGTTCGGTTGTTTTTTTGGATTTGATTTGAATCGGGTTCAAAGAATCCTCCGATACAGGTTTTATTGTCACCCATACCCAAATTGAGATATGCGATACACCTGGGCCCATGACATGAGACCTTCCTTGCAATTCTGCCTAAAGGACTCAACCAAATGACCGTATAAATTTTCATTCCCATGAAATGATTAATTCTTATCCCACCATCAATCATTATAACGTTCATATGATAAGGTACTATGGTTCCATAAAGTCCCATACGAAGGGTGTCGTGCCCTCGTCAGTGTCCCATTCCTCCTGACCTTTAGCTAGGGTCTGCGGCCAATTGCCTCTTTCATGATCATACATGTACTGATGTACATATGCCCATTCCTCTCACTTTGTGCACATTTGGCTACCATGTTTATTGCAATCTGGTCATTTGTTCATACTCCCCTCCAACCAAATTATAACAGTTTTTTTTTAGATATCCCACAAGAATTATAATATTATTTATTTAAAAAATTTATTTATAAAAATATCAAAATATTCATATTTTTATTTTATATTATATTAACTCATTCTATTATCTTTTTTATTTTTTTTCCTCACACTCTTCTCACATGTGTAAATCAAAGAACAAATAAATCTTTATACAATAACAAAAATCAACATACATAAATTATCGTATCGAATCAATCGGTTATAATTTATTTGGGATGGAGGGACTATAATAATCCTTTGAATCCCAAATCCCAATCATTTGATATCTGATTATTGTGAAATGGAATATATTTACTAATATTTGATAAATAGGCTAAAAGTTTGTAATTATTTTAAATTTTAAAATCTAGCAGTTTGTTAATTATTGTGAGTTTTTTTTTTTTCAGAGTAAAAAAGAAAAACAATTTCGTTTTATCATCTATAGTTCTTTGATGACCTAAAAACAGGACCTCCCTGCCACTCAAACCTCGCTTCTTAACTTCCCTTTCACCATCACTTCTCCAAAATTAGCTTCCACTGCCAACCTAACCAGTATAAATTAACAGGCCTACACATACAAGAATCTACCATATATATATATATAGCAAGGGTAGGTCATGATGAACAAAACTGGTGCACTTTTCTTTGTTTTCAGCAAGACTGAATACATCTCATCCTCGCAGGTGAAATCGTGCCAATTAATCCTAGCCTAGAGTTCCTGCATGAAGAGGCGAAAGAGAAGGCAATGCAGCCAAGGATGACTTGCCGACGATGAACAATTCGTAGGCGGCATGGAATGTTGTCGGCAGGTCGTCCTTGGCTACACTGGGTTCTCTTCCTCTCATGTAGGGTCTTCCAAGGCCAAATTCTACCACACCAGGAGGTTCCGCCCTATGGTCTCGATGGTAATGTTGCTCTTTTAAGTAGTCATAGTACATTAATTCTTCTATATTTGGTCATTCATTACAAATTTTTCAACATATTTTATGTATATATGTGTGCTTCGATCAATTTTTTGGGAATAGATGCTATTAGATATATATTTATCAATCTTATATCATCGTTTTAGACTTTTGGTGTTATCGATTCTTCAACATAAGCAAATAGGTTGAGGATCAATGATTCAAAGCTTCATTTTATATTTCTCCTATTAGCTAGACCCACGATTTCATAGCACATCGATCCTAATACACTCTAGCTAGTCACTAGCCAATTTAGGTAAAGTTGCAATGAGGAGTATCTGTTTAATTTTCCCAAATATAATTATACATGAACAAGTTTAATAAGCTCATGAAATTGCTCAAAGAAACTTTTCTTGTTTTAGACTTCAGATATTAATAAGTAGTAAATTCATTAGTCATTTTTTCCCCCTAAAGGGTAGTGTTATTTTTCTTATTAACAGGACATCTGTGATATTTAGATGAAATAAATGAATGAAAAATTGGATTTTGAGTCAAAACTACAAAATAAATTGCTGCAATATATAAATATTAAACAAAATATGTCAAAAGCGCACAAAACATCAGTAAGGTTACACATTACTAATTTCATGTTCATGTTGCTCATGTTAGAACTATTGCCTTGTATCTATAAATTAGTGTTAAATGGAATCTGATGGATTCAATTCACTCATTTATATATGTTGAATGAAAATATTAAAGAGCTTTTGTAATATTTTTTTTCATTCAATTTAAACATGGGCAAAAAGTTCCACAAAATAATGATAGTCTATTGTATCCAATGAGAAATTGAACTGAGGCAACGTTAGGTGTGAGGATCACATATGCCACATTCACTGTTATGCACAAATAATTCAGTCAAATATAGAATCAGAAAAAAATGAGATGCACAAGATATTATCTTTGTTACTATAATACAAAGATATTGAGTTAATGTGATAATGAAATATCGAATCTTTGATTACGTAATGGACAAAATTTCTGCTAACCACTAAACTTTTTTTTTGATGCATTTTGCTCGAAGGGAAGTTACTGTTCGATTGGAGTTTCTTGCTGGTTTCAATTCTCGCGGGATTAACTAACTTTGCTCAATTACAAGGGGAAATGTTTCATTGGAAGTGAAGTGAAGGGTACGATCCAGACAAGGGTATCAGATGAGGACTCTCTTTGATGTTTCAATGCTGATGTTTGAGCTGCTGCTGAGAAAACTGACAGACCAATCAGCTCTAAGATAGATGAGGCGTAACAATTGTACCTCTCGAACACGTACCCCTTTGGTTTCAGCAATATAATATTATTATACAGTTATGTAATTAGTGTAATATTGTTGGTTGATGCATGAGTCATGACTGGACCTGTGGCTAGTACTCTGCATTTGTTTGATTGATTTTGGATAATAACTAGCTACTAATGTGGGCAATCTTGATGTCGATTGACAGTGTGACTTACAAGATGATTATTCAAATTCTCGAATTCCTTGTATGAATAAGAAATGCTGATTTCCAATTATTTGCTCTCAGGGTTAAAATTTAGACCTCCCTTATTGGGAACTCCTTAGTTGAGAACTGAGCTCTTGCTGTCATCTTATTATTGATTTTGTTGGGAATTAGTTACGTTGTTCATGATTTTGAACGAGTTTCGATCGTTGGATCGTCACAACAGTGGTCTCGTTAGAATCTACAGTTTGAACGTAATATATTTATTTTCTCGTTTTGAACGAATGAGAATTAATATCCAAAAACTAATGCTCAAAGCGAGTAGAGTTGATTAAGTCCAAAAATTGTGACTTTTAGATAAAACATGACTAGACTTGCCAGGGGATGTCTCTTCCTTTCGATACAAATCAACTTGAGTGGTTCATTTGTAATTAAAAGACCAAGGAGGAATCTCCAACACAAATCATCTCTTGTTATGTGTTGTCAAGCGTCATGTATGGTCCAGGTTTATTCAACGTCATGAGTCCCATAAATAAGAGATCGGGACGTTTGAATTTATAGTGTTCTTATTTGAGTACGATTAATCGTTGCGGAAGACAATTGATGTGATATCAATAAGCATTAGAACCGGACAAAACCATGTCTTGACTACAATTTCCATATTGCATATTCTGTTGCATATTGGTAAACCTAGGTTTAGAGACTAATACGATGATATTTGAAAATCCGTTCGGCAAGATATACACAAATATTTTTACCAATAGATTGTGTACACATTCATGATGAAAACTCACATTTTACCTTGTAAATTTTATTTACAAGTGACAGCAAAATACGAGGAACCATTCATGACTATCAAGTATCAACCACAGATGTAAAATGAAACAGTACAAGGGTCACACTTTTCTTGGGTATGTTTGCGATGTGTTTGCTTTTTACAACGAGACATATGCATATTTCCATCATCTAGAGTTAGCAGCACCATAACTGTCCGCTGGACAGGGCTCAACTACCCACCTTACCTTGACCCCGCTCATTGAAGTCTACAGTTGTTGGTTCACCTGTACCGCAGTTAGTCAAAATCACTTCGTCACAAATTCATTTTTGAGGAGAAGAGAAACCTAGTTTCTCACATGCACATGATTATTCGGTACCTTGCTCTAAATCTAATTACAATCTTTTTATACGTGGAACAAATTTTTTTTATGTTACAAATTATTTATAAAATGATCAAATATTATTTTATAAAAAAAATTATAGAACATTAATGATATTTTATGTTATGTTATTGAATTCTGGATCGTTGACATAATTTCATTGTATCGTTGAAACAAATAATAAAATTGATCGAAATTATATTATTATTATATAATGATTTTAATAGAAAAGAGTGAGTAAGATTTTGTTGGGTTGGGATAGTATTATGCTATTATGATTATGACTCAGGTCTTAAAAAATCTTGAATCTCTAAGACTCAGGCAGGAAAAAACGCTAGATATTATTGATTTATCTAGTCCTACTGTACTGTCCCTTGAACTTAATTAACATAGTCTTCACTCTAACCAAATATCGTGAAATGTACGAAAAGAAATATTTTTATAATGCAAGATGCAAAGGCCAAGACTTCTTGCGTGTAATCACCCAAACAGTCTTTTTGACCACATAACAAAATCACCATCTAATCCCCATGTCTCACGTTTGACTCACCAAAACCTCAAGTTTCCTCACCAAACAAATATCTAAGATTCCAATGTAATACCACGACGCAATCGGGATCCTCACACGAACGCGGAATCCTTCTCCACCGATCCCAATCGGTCTGGTTCACTTTCACAGCACCATCGAAGCGAGCTTTGAGTCGCCGATTTCAATGGCGGCGTTGAAGCTCTCCTTGTTCTTCGTCTCTCTTCTCCTCCTCTTTGCCCTAATTTTATCGAAAGCCGAAGAGGAGGCGCCGATCTCGATCGGAGTCGGAGAATCGAAGTCCGATGCTGGGATCGAAGTCGAGGAACTCAGATCTAAGATCCAACTTCTAGGTTTCTCTCTCGATCTAGTTCCGTGTTTGTAGTTTTGGATTGCTTTTTGTGGTGTTTTTGTGTTGAGTTATGAGACGTGGATTTGATGGTTCAGTTGACTGTGGATCGAAGTCAATTGATGGTTTTCAGTCAAGTGCGGGGGTGATTTCTAGTGTTGTTAATGATCGAGATTGCGAATCGGTGATTTCGAGGGGATGACTGAAGCTCGGTCAATTAGTGGTTAATTCTCGGTGTGAAATTGGGAATCGATAGATTTTGGAGTTTATGTACGAGATTCTCATCTGATATTGTGAAGAGAGTTAATTGTGAAGGTTATTGATTTCATTGGTCTTCTGCTTGCCTAGATTAGAATCCTACGGGTCCTTGTAGGAGAATGAGCTTCGTATGTGTTTTAGATGAGTCGAATTGAGATGAAAGGAATCGAGATGGACCTGATTGAGATGGAACGAATTGATATGGATTGGATTGAGATGTATCGAATTGAGATGAATCACTTTGTTGTTGAACAATAGATTCTGATCAGGCCTGAGCGTAAGACGTGATGGATGCGATGAAGATGTCACTGCTGCTTTTTGTAGGGGCTTCACGTGTTGATTCTCCATTGTTGGATCACATTGATCACATTTTGCCATTGATGCACCTCATCCTTAAAAGCACGTTTGAATCGCACCTGATCACAACGATGTTTTAGTCTGTATGATGTGCTGCAGTAAAAATAGATTATCATGATATGTTAGTTTAGTTGCTTATGTCCGAAGAAGTTTTATCTCGAGCACTCTGGAAAAGAATGGGAATGTGCATCATTAGTTTTCTCATTTTCTTGGTTTTGTGATGTACTTTTTCTTTCCTGTTCCAGGCTTCTATCTAATACAGCTAACTAATGTTGATTTTTGTTTATTTTAAAAAAAATGTTGATTTTTGTTGGTCAACTGATGTTTTGCAACTTGACAGAGAAGCGCATAGAGGAGGGCAGCACAAATTTGAAAAGCAAGGATGACATTATAGCGAAGTTGGAGAAGGATTTAAAAGAGAAATCTGATAGAGTTGCTATTATGCAGAATGGGATAGAACTTCTTCAGGTTCGATTTTTGAGCGACGGAGCCAGTGCCCCTGATATCTAGTGTTGTATCTTCAGAATGTGTTCTTCATCATCTTCGTTTGCTTCTTGTTGATAAGAATGATAAGCTGCATCAGTTATGTCAATGCTTGTTGAAAGATGACTTTAAACTGTTGCCTCAGAGAAAAGGGACCTTGGACGTCGAAAAGAAGGTAGGAGAAGCTCATGCTCGTGCCGAAGAACTTCAGAAGCAGGTTAAACTTTGATCAGAGAGAAGTTTCTTGTTGAAAGAGTCTGGATTCTAGTGTAATGATGTTTTTTTTCCAGCTGGACTTGCTAAAGAAGGAAATTGAAGGTCAGAATAAGGAGAAAGACGCTTTGGAAGCTCGTGCGGCAGAAACTGAGAAGAAAATTGAGGAGCTCACCTTAAAAATTGACGATGTAAGTGTCTTTCCTCGTAGAGCTTTCAATTTATTTCTACAGGTTTAGGGTTATTGGTGGTGCTGCCACTGGATATAGCAATGTCAGCTATATGATGTACTTCGGTTATTGATGGACATGTATTCTTGCAGCTTGAGAAGATCAATGATGAACAAAAGGTCAAGATGAGTAAAACTGAACGTGCTCTCCAAGCAGCTGAAGTATGTAATTGCCCTTGATGTGGTCCAAGAGATTATTGTACATTCTTGAAGTTTTAGTCCTTTCTGCCGCATTCTAACACTTCTAGGATCTTTTCTATAGGAAGAGTTGATGAAGGCAAAGTTTGAGGCGACTTCTAGAAACAAAGAGCTGTTGGAGGTTAGATTGGCTAATACTGTTGTAACTTGCATAAATTTTTGGTGCAGGCAGCCTGTGTGGTTTTGGTTTTGGTATATCAATATATGGGTTTTTTCCCCTTCTTTTCCTGTATGTTTTTTTTCCCCTCTTTACTTTCAGAATGTTCTGTCGTTTGGAAGTTCTTAGTTCCTCTCTGACTCTGTCCATATATGAAAATAACTTCTATACTAACTCAATAATTATGTGTAAGGTTCCTACAGTTGGGGAGTGGAACATTCTTACGATATTCATGTCATTCGAGTGTTTGCTATTGATGGTTGTAATGGTGGAACAATGCAAATTGTCTCTTCCGTCAATGATGTTTTCCAAAAGGGGAGCCTGAGTGGAACTGTACTATAGTAGTTTACTTGTTTGTGACAAAGTGATCCATCTATTGTTCACTCAGGATTTCTTATCCAAGGCGATGCTTAATAGGTTATTTGTTTGCGAACATTTCACTATATGTGAATATGTAACATTTTGACGGTAAATGTTCTGATTCACATAGTTTCACTAAGAGAATTGTTTCTCTTTCATGGTCATCTATTTATCTACGTGCCACACCTGTTTGCAGTGGCACAGATAAATTTGGCTGTTCTCTTCCACTTTTAGCATTTCTGTTTGTTTTGGTGTGCACTAATCGAGATGAACATATTCGAATTCCAATATCTAAACTACTGCATAGAATCTGATGCTTCTCTTTGATTCGTTTACTAGCTCTGATGTGTTACTTTTGTTGCTCAGGCTATAAGTTTTCTTTATATTGCTGTTAGTTATATTTGTGTTTTTCCGATCAAGAACTGTGGAAGGAAGTGCAATGCCAATGCCACAGCTTGTTTCTTTGCTGATGCTATTTATGTTCTGATCAATGATTAGGTCCAT
>LIEC01007042.1:0-10067 GCA_001925005.1 Drosera capensis
AGAGTTGATAAATGTTGGTCAGCATTTGGATGCCTTGATGGCATTGCACAGCCTTATCACTTCGAGGAGGTATAGGGCATGGCAGAAGCCTTTGGAGAATATAATGTTCAAGTATGTCGAGCTTTGCGTTGTTTTGCGCAAAGGAAGATTTGCAAAAGATGGGTTAATTCAATATCGTATTGTTTGCCAACAAGTCAATGTCAACTCTTTAGAAGAAGTGATCAAGCATTTCATGCATCTTGCGACTGAAAAAGCCGAGTCTGCACGTAATCAAGCACAAGCTTTGGATGAAGCGCTTGATGTTGAAGACTTGGAAGCTGACAAAAGACCGGAGGATCTGATGTTAAGCTATGTCAGCGGAGAGAAAGGAAAGGATAGGTCTGACCGCGAACTTGTTACTCCATGGTTCAAGTTCTTATGGGAAACTTACCGAACAGTGCTAGAAATTTTACGGAATAACTCCAAGTTGGAGGCTCTTTATGCGGTAAGGCTGTACTAACTTCTGTTTGTTGAAGTAGTTGGTTCTTTTATTTGTTATTTTAGCTGTCTCTCTTTCTTGTTGTTTTCAACTTTATTTCAGCTGATAATATTTCCAATTTATGTGTTGGATTATACCCGAGTATCGATTTTTTTCAAGTTCTAAGTTCCAAATGACTCTCTATATGTGAGCATTGAATGAGTTAGATCACCCTGAAGCTGACGTCCTGGCTAGTGTGCAACTGCAGAATAAAAATCAAGAATTGTTATGATCTAATCCTTCCAGTTGATATACTTTGGGATTGATATTTTTCTCTTCATAGTGGACCACAAAGCTATTTGAGGCGAACTATTGTCGAAAGATTATTAGTTTATAAAATCCTCAAAGGGAGTTTGACATACAAGGTTATATGTTGTTAGGTAAACCCAACGGTAAAGATTCAAAATCCAGAGAATTCCAATTCATAATAGAAAATTGCATAAAAAAAAATCTTTTGGAAAAAAAAATTCTTAAATGAAATTCGTGAGATCTCCATCGTTGGATTTTGCTCAGCAACACATAACTTGTGTGTGTTGCTAAACAAATTCTTTTTTCCCTTACAATATCAGTTCAAAGCAGCCCCTTAGTACTTGATAATGTTGGAAGGAGCAGGTACAAAGTTAATGCCTGAGTTAGCCATGCGAAGCCAGTGGCATGATTCCATGATGTAACATATTGGTGCTGGAGGCATTGTCAATATTGTTGCTTTGTTTAGATTGTGTATACTGGCTTTAAGGTTATCATGTTGAAAATTAGAAATCGCTGCAGCTACCTATTACTAATACTTCCTTGCCTATCATCTGCTTTCTTTTTTACTAGATGTAGTCTGCATGATGTAACTCAAAGTTTTGCTGATGGGATGCCACCTTAAATGTTTTCATCTGCTCATAGCTATACTGTGAATCTTTCCCTTCCACATGTTAATAAACATTGACCTTATCACATCAGAACTCAACTCTGTTTTGGCTCACAGATGACTGCACACAGAGCTTTCCAGTTCTGCAAACAATACAAAAGGACCACCGAGTTCCGCAGGCTATGTGAAATAATCAGAAATCACTTGGCGAATCTTAACAAATATAGAGATCAAAGAGACAGACCTGACCTTTCGGCACCAGAAAGCTTGCAACTGTATCTTGACACCAGATTTGAGCAGCTGAAGATAGCTACTGAACTTGAGCTATGGCAGGTATTGAAATCATATACTTGGTGATAATATTTTAGTTACATGCATATGGTTGCATGATAGCCTACAAGTATTTGTCTTGTTTAGATCGCTGTGGTGAACATATCATCAAGTACTAACCCCCCCCCCCCTCGTTCATAATCTTCTGCTAACCCCCTGTCCCAATGTGTCTTTATCTTTACATCGTTGCTCACATATAGCTAAATATTTTATCTATGTTATAGGAAGCATTTCGTTCTGTTGAAGATATTCATGCATTGATGTGCATGGTGAAGAAGACACCCAAGGCATCATTAATGGTTATCTACTATGCTAAGCTAACAGAGATCTTCTGGATTTCGGGAAGTCATCTCTATCATGCTTATGCATGGCTCAAGCTATTTTCACTCCAGAAAAGCTTCAACAAGAACTTGAGCCAAAAGGATTTGCAAATGATAGCGTCCTCTGTTGTTTTGGCTGCTCTTTCTGTGGTTCCATTTGATCACACGCATGGTGGATCTCACGCAGAGCTTGAAAATGACAAGGAGCGCAATCTGAGGATGGCCAATCTTATAAATTTCAATCTTGATCCCAAACATGATAATAGGGAAATGGTAATGTGGTGTATTGTTTGAACGCCACTTAAACTAAGCTGTTTTTTTAATTATTTAATCTCACTGATTCTGGTTTGGTTTGTTGCTCTTGATAGCTCTCTCGCTTGACTCTTCTTTCGGAGCTGGTAAGACTCTCGTTTCTTTTGAAAGAGGAAATGGTCATGCTAGGTTTGATTTGCCAAGTGAGTCTGGTTCATTTGAATAATTGGATTTCTCCTAATTTGATTGGTAAGTGCAGGTATCCAAAGGTGTAATGTCTTGTGCGACTCCAGAAGTGAAGGATCTGTTTCATGTTTTAGAGCACGAGTTCCTTCCATTAGATATTGCTGCAAGAGTTCAGCCTTTGTTGGGCAAAATCTCAAAACTTGGTGGCAAACTTGCAACAGCTTCTTCTGTTCCAGAAGTGCAGTTGTCAAAGTATCTTCTCTCACTGGAGAAGTTGGCTACCCTGAGGCTGCTCCAGCAGGTTCTGTGTCTAATATTCTTCCCTGTTTCCTTCAATTCCAGATGCCCTATGCATCTCTGTCGTCTTTTCTGTGTGGATGGTGTTATCGTTTTTGTTGTTATTACAGGTGTCCCAGGTTTACCAGACTATTACTATTGAAAGTTTATCAAGGATGATCCCATTCTTCAACTTTTCAGTTGTTGAAAAGATCTCTGTTGATGCTGTGAAGCACAATTTTATCAACATGAAAGTTGACCACATGAAGGGGGCTGTTTTATTTGGCAGCGTGGTAAGATGTCTTCTTAATGTGCTTTGTTACCCTCACTGCATCAACAAGAAGATGTCTGTTTTGAGGGCGCTTATGTGTGCTTTATTGTTCATTATGCTTCTGCTGTTCAAATTGGGTTGCTTGAAGTTTCTAGTGTTGTGGTGGCCTTTTGATGTCGTTGGGAACAAAGTTTTTTTTTTTAATACTTTGTGGATTTCTGGAATTTTAGTGAACGTCTTGTTTGTGCTGTAGTGCGTGCCACTTTCGGTTTTGGCTCCAAACCTCTGGTGTTTTTTTTCCCTTGTGTTGTTTCCTATGAAGTTTGTGTTGCAATGCTTGCCAACTTAGGATATCCTATTCATCTTCTGAATTTGGATTCATGTAAGTGTAGCACCTTCAAACAAAGTTATGACTTTTGGGATATGATTTCTGTTGTGCAATGTGACTGGTTTAGGCATTGACCACTGTACTGAGTATCGCAGGCTTCTTGAACTGTGGTATTTCTTTCAATGGGAGGATTCGTTGACCATCTCATGCGATGATATCCACAGGATCTTGAATCTGATACTTTGAGGGATCATTTGGCCATGGTTGCTGAAGGCTTGAACAAAGCATGGGCTATGATATATCCTTCTGTGAAGAAATCGTCAAAGATTGCTGACATTCTGCCTGGTTTAGGAGATATGGTGGAGAAGGAACACCTGAAGCTTCTTGCGAGAAAAACACTCATTGAAAAGAGAAAAGAAGAACAGGAACGGCAGCTCTTGGAGATGGTACATAGCTTTCCCTTGATTGTGTAGTGCATTTGAAGTTGTATATTATCATTGCTTGCATTGTCTTATTGTCTTGTTTTTCCCCTTTCAAGGAACGTGAGGAGGAGTCAAAGAGGCTGAAGTTGCAGAAAATTACTGAAGAAGCCGAAAAGGCTAGGCTTATTTCTGAGGTAGAGCAGAGGAAAAGAGAGAGAATTTTGAGGGATATACAACAACGCGAAATTGAAGAGGCACAAGTTTTGCTTCAAGAAGCTGAGAAGCGTACCAAAAAGAAGGGAAAGAAGCCAATTCTAGAGGGGGTTAGTTATAATTCATTGATTTCCCTGGCTGAATATTATACCGTGAAGAGTACTGCTCTGAAAGTGTCAAGTTTCAGGAGAAAGTTACGAAGGAGATACTGATGGAGATGCAACGCACTGAGCAGGAGAAGGAGAAACAAGAAATGGAAAAGAAGTTGCAGAAGTTAGCTAAGCAAATGGACCATCTAGAGAGAGCCAAAAGAGAGGAGGCAGCTCCATTGATTGAAGCTGCATATCAGCAGCGGTTGGTGGAGGAAAAAATCATCCATGAGCGTGAACAAGAGGTTAGTGGATCGCAGCATATCTTCATTTTATGTAGCTCAATTCTCTGGCTGTACAAGGCTGCAGTTTCTCATGATAGCATGAGCATCAGATTATGGTCTGGAGCGTGTTTGGATTTCATAACTCCTTTTTGTTGGAATGATGCAGAAAGAGGTTGAGCTCAGCAGGCAACGACATGAGGGTGACCTTCAAGAAAAGAACAGGATGTCCCGTATGCTTGAGAGCAAGGTAACTGAACTCTCTTGGTCAAACCTTGTTTGCCTATATACGTTTTGACTTGGTTATCTTATATTTTTCCATGGTTAAAGAACGTCTGGTATTGCTGCTGATATCTTTTGCTGGCTTGCTCATCTTTGCGATGTGGACACTTGAGTGACCGCTTAAACTGCATACAGTGCTAGGAATATTACCCCAACAAGGGAGATGTGGTGCTTCTAAGAATATTCTTCTTTCATTAAAAAAACAGAAAACAAGAGAAAAGGAGGAAAACAGGAAAAGAGGAAAAAGAAAAAAAAATTCTTCATGCATTGCGAGCTTTAGGTCTTTCATCAACCGTTCATGCATCTGAATCTTTTCAGACGATAAGGAGCATCGCGAGGAACATGCTTATAGAGAATCTAACTATAGAGAATTTAACGTAATCCTTTTCAGAACTTGTTCAAGGATTTTTATTTTTTTTAATGAATGTCTTTATTTTACCAATTTCTTTTCAAAAAAGAAAAAAGCAAAAAGGGAAGAAACTAAGGGATCTTCTGCAGCCTCATACTCGGTTTTCTTCTTGTTTGTAGACGATTTTGGCATGTATTTTCTAGTCTGCATGAAATGGACCTAATGTCTTGTCCATGCAGTCATGTATTCATAGATTTTATTCTAGCTCTTGTTTTGTATATATTCGGTATTATGTATCGATAATGAAATTGTTGGAGGGGCATGAATGATTTCTGGTGCATAATGATGTTAAATTATGCAGAGCGTGTTTGAGCTACAAGTTATTCATCACCGACAAGCTGAGTATGACAGGCTGAGACAGGAGAAGGAAGAGCGCATCAGGCAAATTCTCCAGGCACGAAAACAAGAGAGAGAGCTGAAGAGGAAGATGCTTTTCTTCTTGAAAACAGAGGAGGAGAGATTAAGGAAACAACAGGAGGAGGAGGAAGCTCGGAAGCGTGAAGGTATGTCCCTCTATTACTTTCTTTATATGCTGAATTTGCCTCAATGTCTCTAATACCATTCTGAACAATTGCAGAGGCTGAGAGGAAAAAGAAAGAAGAGGCTGAGAGGAAGGCCAAACTGGACGAGATTGCTGAGAAGCAACGGCAGAGAGAGCGTGAGGCTGAAGAAAAAGAGAGGTTGCGGAGAGAAAGTCTGCTCGGGAGATCGACAGAACCCTTCTCCAGGCCTTCAGAATCACTCGGTAATGCCCAGCCAGTTCCTGCAGTGGCTGCTCTAGCTGCCACTCCAGCACCTGGTAAATATGTTCCTAAGCACTTGAGGCTGCAACCTGCTGTAGGTCCAGCGCCTCCGGAGCCTGATAGATGGGGTGGTGGTCGCCGTGATGATCGACCAGCGACTGACAGGTGGCGAAATGACAATAGTCGATCCTTTGGCGGTGGCAGCCGCGATGATAGGAGGCCTCCTGGTGGCGGTGGCTCTGGATCTACTTGGTCATCCTCCCGCAATTCTTCACGGGTCTCTTAAGTTTCTGGTGGCCGTTCTTTTAGCTGTCTTGGGCATTACTAAGTGGCAGGTTTTGTTTTCAGATTAAGGAGTGCTTTTTGGCATTGTTCTGAACTTAGAGCCTCTTTCTTGTGTCGTTTCAGGGCATGATCTTCCTATTCATACAGCTGCTGATTATAGTTGTATTCCTATCATGAGAACCTTTCAAGTTGTATCATGAGAACCTTATTTTTGGAGTTGCTTCGGGCAAATAACGAATGGATCTTGTTGAAGTTTTAATTTGTTGAGGATGTGCCCAAGTGCTAATGATGTTGGAGGTTTGGAACTGCGATGATGGTTTATGGTGGATGTTTAGTTTTTGTGTTAGTTATTTTCTTGTGCGCAATTCCTATAATCCGTGAACTTCTCAGGCGGTGAAAACTCGAGCCTGCTCCTCATGCTGCTAGGAAGATAAGAAAAACATCAGGCTATCGTCGGATGTCAACCTTTTCTGACTCGGTTTGTCGTTCGATCCAGTGCAGGGGTTTGCTGGGATCGGACAGATTGATGGAGTGATGAGGAGATTGTTTGGTCTAGGCTTGTGGGTTGTTTTTGGAGTTGGGACGCCATTGAAGCTTGAAGATACGAGGAATTGAGTGACCGTCGATGCAGCCATGAAATGGATTGAGCTTGAGAGAGAGCTCTGAGCTTGGCAATGGCAGCTTTGGTGATGAAATTGGAGGATTTGATTGGTGGGTTTTGATATTGTTGAGGAAGAATATTTGTTTTGTTTTGTTTTGTTTTGTTTTTTTTTTTTTTTTTTTTGAGGTGGGAATGATAGGAGCAGTTGATTTTTTTTTATGGGTTCTTCTGAGTTACGTGTAAAACGAATGCTCAGTTGTGTTCAATTTTGTGTTATGTTCTAAAGTCGTGGTGCGTTTGGGTACGTAGTCCACAAGCAACTACATGAGTTAGACCTTGTAATTGACGTCGAGATATGTGGGGTGCTATGATTTGGACAATGACGATGAGGTCGTCGAGGAATGACAACTATCGGTATAGTCGGCGACAACTATGTGAAACTATATTCTTGATCGAGTGGAATCATGATTGTGAATTCTGTATCAATGCAAAGCACGAAGTACCTAATGTGTCTTCCACTTCGTCGAACAAGATCGAAGAGCTGGCAAGAAAAAAAGAAGAAACACGAAATCAAGAAACCCAATTCAGAGGTACCCAGTTGCGGATTGGACTCAAAATGGGCAAGTCTGATCCTATCATCAACCCTAATTGCTGGATCAGCAGTCCCAGAAGCCCTAGCAGCCGATATAACTCCAGCGCCGCCTCCGCCGCCAATCGAAGCACAAAGGGTGACACCCAATTTCACCAATTCGAACCTCTTTTCGCGAAATGTAGTCTTGACTGCACCAAAGCCACTGGGGCAGACTGCCTCTGACCTGCCCGAGAGCGGTCAGTGGAGATACAGTGAGTTCTTGAACGCTGTCAAGAAAGGAAAGGTGGAGAGGGTTAGGTTTGCAAAGGATGGGTCAGTGCTGCAGCTGACGGCGGTGGACGGGCGGCGGGCGACGGTGGTGGTGCCTAATGATCCTGATTTGATTGATATATTGGCTATGAATGGGGTTGATATATCTGTTAGTGAGGGTGATGGCTGAAATGGGTTGTTCAATTTCATTGGGAATCTGTTGTTTCCGTTTTTGGCCTTTGCAGGGTTGTTTTTCTTGATCAGAAGGGCGCAGGGCGGGCCAGGAGGACTGGGAGGGTTGGGCAGTCCGATGGACTTTGGGAGGTCTAAGTCTTGAGTTTCAGGAGGTGCCGGAGACTGGTGTGACGTTTGCGGATGTGGCAGGTGCTGATCAGGCGAAATTGGAGTTGCAGGAAGTGGTTGATTTCTTGAAGAATCCTGATAAGTATACTGCACTTGGGGCGTAGATCCCGAAAGGGTGCTTGTTGGTTGGCCCTCCCGGGACAGGGAAGACCCTTTTGGCGAGGGCTGTTGCGGGAGAAGCTGAGGTGCCGTTCTTCCACTCAAAGTCTTCGGTTGCACAGTATTAGTTCACATAAGTGACAACACCGTAGCAAGCTTGATCCTATGTCCCATAAATGTGTTTTTCTTGGTTACTCTTCAAATCAAAGTGGATATAAGTGTTACTCTTCGTCAACCAGACGGTTCTTCACATCTATGGATGTCACCTTCTTTAAGCATCAGCCCTTCTATCCAAAAAATGCTATTCAGGGGGAGAACACCAATGAGGAATTGATTCAACATTCAACATTCAATCGCTCCTGTGACAATTGATTCATCACAACAAAATAGCACCTCATCATGTATTCTCCTTGACCTTCCTTTGAGACTATGTTTAACCCTATCATTGAAACTGAAAATGTGTCAGATGCTATCTTAGATAAAACTAAGGATTTACTTGCTTCAGTTGCCAAATTAAATTCTATCCGAGTTTTATTATCTTTTTGCAGCTAACTTGGATTGGCCTCTGCAGCAATTGGACATAAAAAATGCTTTCTTGAATGGAGAATTAAAGGAAGAAGTATATATGAAGACCCCCTCTGGAATTGACACTCAAAAGAACTTGAACAAGGTGTGCAGACTTAGGAAAGCTCTCTATGGTCTAAAACAATCACCTCGCGTGTGGTTCGATAGATTAATTTGATTTTTGAAGAAGCCGAAGTTTACTCAATGTCAATCAGATCACACTATGTTCATCAAGAGGTCAGCTGCATGCAAAAGAGCAATTATGATTGTACATGCTGATGATATAATCCTGACAGGGGACAACATGGAGAAGATTCAGAATTTGAAAACTGCCTTGGCAAAGAAACTTGAGGTTAAAGACTTGGGCCAACTCAAATACTTCCTTGGCATGAAGGTAGTTCGATCTCATAAAGGAATTGCAATTTCTCAACGGCAGTATACTCTTGATCTTCTGAAAGAAACTAGTATGCTTGGTTGTAAACTAGCTCATACTCCAATGGATTCTTCTAACAAAGTAGAGTTGGAAGAAGAAGGGCCATTGACAGACAAAGGAAGATATCAAAGGTAGGTTGGTAAACTAATCTTTCACACACTAGACCTGCTATTGGTTTTGCAGTGAGCATGGTTAGTAGATACATGAACAAACCAACAAAGAAGCACTTCAGTGCTTTTTCCAAAATCCTACAGTATCTCAAGGGTAGTCCAGGATGGGGTCTTTACTTCAAAAGAACAGCTGAAAGGAATGTACAAATCTTCACAGATACAGACTGGATTTGATGTCTCACTAATCGGAGATCGACAACAGGATATTGTACCCATGTATGGGGTAACTTGGTAACTTGGAGAAGTAAGAAGCAGTCAGTGGTGACTAGGAGTAGCGCTAAAGCTGAATTCAGGGCGATGTGTCAAGGCATATGTGAAGGCATATGTGAAGGCATTTGGCTGGGAAGAATTCTGAAGGAAATGGGATTTCCTAATGATAAGTCGATGCTGGTGCTATGTGATAACAAGGCTGCCATTGAAATCGTCAAGAACCCAGTTTATCATGATAGAACTAAGCGTGTGGAAATCGATCGACACTTCATTAAAGAGAAAGTTGAAGAAGGGATCCTGAGTGTCACGGGCCGAACTTGGCCCAATGAAAAGCCCATGACATGTTGATGCGGCCCATCAAAATGGCCCATCAAAGATGGCCCAAGTTCTAGAATTTTGCGGAAGGCTCGGGAGAATTCCGGAGAATTGTAGGACATTATGTACATATATAGGGTTTGGTAGGGTTTGCTAGATAATTCTAGAACCTTCTTGTAAACCCTAGGAAAGGAAGTGTCTAGAACATGGAGTCTAGACCTTTCCTTAGAGTAGTATATAAGGAGGGTTTGGCTCATTTGCCAAACCATCCTTCGGGAAGCCATCCTCAAGAGATCCCAAGAGTTGTAAGCATACAAAAACCCGAGAGTAATACCAAGTGTTTTCCTCTCAAAGCTTGTTCCGAGTGTCCATTTCTCTTACGAGTTCTTACTTAGCCATTGAAGGCGAGCG